>VUQH01080683.1:0-38188 GCA_015106775.1 Etroplus canarensis | reverse complement strand
CACCATCACAGACACCACCTGTTTCCCCACAAAAAGTCAAAAAACAGAAATACAAAATAACTTTTCAAACTGTTTTAATTAATAAAATTATCCCATCTGTTGCATCAGGGAAATCTGAGGCTCTTCAGCTTCAGTATCCTTTTCCTTTTTTCCTGTTGGAGAACCAGATGCTATTAGCAGTTGGCAGACCCTATAATCACTTGAACATTATGTAAATCCTCATAGATTGCACCGCACCCATCCTTCAGCTAATGCATTGTTTTTGTGTGTCACAGGAAGTGTTGAGCACCACAGAGACTGCATTGGCCATGAACAGGTACATCGGCTCCGCCCTGCTGCCTCTGCTGACCCGCTGTGCCGCTCTCTTTGCCAGCACAGAGCATCACGCACAGCTGGTTGACTCCACGCTGCAGACCATCTACCGGCTTTCAAAAGGCCGTTCACTCACCAAAGCCCAAAGAGACGCCATTGAGGAGTGTCTGCTAGCCATCTGCAAGTAAGGCATCTTGAGCTTTGTTTAGTCTTGGATGAGTTAAATAAAAGCCTTCTGGATATTTTGAGTGACTTGTTCATATTTTTCAGTATTCCTGCCACAAAATGGCTTATTTCGTGGGTTTGTTACTCGAGGTAAAAACTTGGTTCATATTCCCATTGATTTCTATGCAGATGGGATTCTTTTCATAATGAAAGGAGTCACCCCCTGCTGGCCATTAGAAAGAATGCGGATTTAGGTCAACTCTAAATTGGCTTTACTTTTCGTATGCAGTCTGTGGTTAAAGCAGTGAAATCTATTTATTCAGGTATACATTGCATTTATTATTCATGGTGTGTTTATTTTGTTGAATAAGTCTCCAAACTCTTCCATTTTCTGATACTGCCATACTGTTTGAATCATGAACAAACTCAGTTCAGGTCTATAAATTTAGCAAAAGCAACATGATCTTGCATTAACAGCCGTCTTAGTGTTACAAAATGATTGCACTGAAAATAATTTTCGATTTCTGTGATATTGATTAGTTGTGCAGCATGATGCAGACAGGAGATGTCTGCCAGATATCCAACGTTTCCTTTGCAGAGTTTTTAAAATATTCTTGAATGTGACTTAATGCATATTTACACAAGAGAAAATGATATTCCACCTACGCAGATATAATTCTTTGCTTATTTCACAGGCATCTGCGTCCTTCTATGATGCAGCAGCTGCTCAGACGGCTGGTGTTTGATGTCCCGATGCTCACCGAATATTGCAAGATACCTCTCCGGGTGAGACACTGAACACTTTCTTGTTAATTATGTTTTTAATGTATCAGTTGAAAAAGCTATTGGATCAATATAATGGGAAATCACAGGAATTTATGTTTGCAATAATAACTGCCTATTCTTTAAATTGTATGTTTTAGCCTATCAAGATTCAGTCATGTGAAGAAGAAAGATTTCACAGGACTCTGTGCAGTATCCCTGTAGTGCAGTGTTTTACACATTCACCTTACAAGTGAAAGGTCCCTGGTTCGAGCCCAGGTGGGCACACAAGCCCCTCTCACTATAGAGGATTGCACCATGTAGGGCATCTGGTGTAAAACCTCTGCCAAACCAGAGGGGATCAATCCACTTTGGTGACCCCTTGGGAAGAATACAAGGGAGCAGCTATGCTGTCTTGTGAAAAACTGAGAACACTCTTACTTCTTCCATAGGAATTAAAAGAGCAAGTAGCAGCCAGGTGCTGCTAGTCAAGTGCACTTCATCAATTGATCAGCAGCCTGTGTGACCACCTCTATAAAAGCAGAAGGTTTGGCAGTTTGCTGGTCTGAAGCATTCAGGTGTGTTTTATCACAATGCCACGATCTTCTCAACACTAAATGAGGTAACTTTGTAAAGAAGAGTGGGACATAAGTCCTCCACAATGATGTGAGAGATTGAAAAAAACCATCCAGAAAATGATTACTTCAAGTTTTTGCTGTTGAAGAGTGCTCAACAAGCTGCTGAATCATGAGGTGTACTTAGTTTTCACATGACTGCAAAGTGTCCTGGAAAATTTTCTTTTTCACATGACAGTATAACGTACAGTGCATTCTTCTGTGATTTGGGACAGTGAAAACTTTGTTCCCCACTTTTTGTCACTGGAGTTCAATATTATTCAGTCATTTTTAACCTGAATCCTTTGTGTTTTTTTGTGTGTCCCAACTCCAGCTGCTGACCAACCACTATGAGCAGAACTGGAAGTACTACTGCCTGCCGTCTGGTATGGGCAGCTTTGGCATTGCCTCAGAGGAGGAGCTCCTTCTCACCAAGAAACTCTTCTGGGGAATCTTTGACTCACTTTCTCAGAAGGTGCAGAAGCTGTGCTTTATACATTATTAAAGATAAACTAACAGTGTGTTCACGGAGCAAGAAGTTATTCATAAAGCTGTAATAATTGTCTGTACTTTCTATATTTGTTCCTTCTCGTGCCCACTTTCTTTCTCTGAGAATGACCCCAAAGTAGCAGGACTAGAAGTAATATTGTTCTGATATACATTTCTGCAGAAGAAAATGTTTGGTAATCTAGTGGTGTTTGTGCCCATAAAGCTACCTGTGTTCACTGCTTTTTTTCTTGAAATATTCCTATTTATTCATTTTCTTGAATCTTGAGTTTTCAACACTTGAGTTTGGCTCTCCTGAGAGAAAGTTCTTGGTAGTCAGAGGCAGTGAAGTGAAAGCTCAATGAAGTGCTTGTGAGCAGTGCAGCTGAGGCAAAGCCAAAACAGATGAATCATTTATCAGTCTGTGACAGGTCACTACATGGTGCAGACTTTCCCAGCTTTCTTTCATTTTCATTCCGTTTTCTTTTACCTGGTTTGGCTCTGCTCCTTTTTTCTTGTAGTCAAGCAGACGTGTTCTAAAAAAATAAAAAATAAAATGCTAAATTTCTAACCAGGCTTTGCTGCTGTCCTCAACTTGTGCAGAAATATGATGCTGAACTTTTCAAAATGGCCAAGTCATGCCTGTGTGCCATCGCTGGGGCCCTGCCTCCGGACTTTGTGGATGCTAGTTTAGGGGCAACACTGGAGAAGCAGGCATCAGTAGACGCACAGGGCAACTTTGACCCCAAACCAATCAACACTGCCAAGTAAGTGGAACAGAAATGCACTTAAATAGAGCGAAGGAGACAGTAAGGTACAATGATTAAAAACTCAGACTGTTTTACCAAAAATAACTTTTGTTCTTTTAATTACAGCGGCATTGTATGACATGTTTACAGAAGTTTTTTGCAAAATTAACTGCAATAATGCCAGCTATTTAAACACCATTTTGACTTTCCAGCATCTCCCTTCCTGAAAAACTTGAGTACATTGTCAACAAATATGCAGAGCATTCCCATGACAAGTGGTCCTTCGAGAAGGTTAGTCCCATCATTATCTGAGTGTCTCTCTTACTCATGCTTATGTTTGATTTCTGGTAAAAACACATAGACAGTATAAGATGCAAAGAAATGCTGAGTTGTAATTGTAGATTGTATTTTCTGGTTCAGTAACACGGCTGAAACACAGTGTACAACATTAACTGAAATAAACTGTTGTTGCAGATGTCAGCAGGCTGGAAACATGGAGACAATGTGGATGAGCAGGCCAAAACCCATCTACTTTTGAAGCCCTACAAAGCTTTGAGTGAGAAGGTACCTGCATACTAATACTCACACAGCCACTGCCAGGAGAGTCGTAAAGAATCAGATCGCTAATCTAACAGACTTTTGCAGACAAGAGAGTTTTAATTTAAAAAAAAAACCCATCAAAGTCTTCCCTCTAAAATGGTATTCACATGGTATTTTTTGTCAGTTAGGTGTGAAGCGCTTTATAGATAACTTAATAAGCCTAACTTTTTATTAGGCTTTTGGGATAACAAAAAAACAAGGTTGCTGTGTTAGGCTTTAGTCTGAGCTATGTAAAAATGTTTTCACCTGGTGACAGCTGGTCACAGCATATATATGTATCATATACAGAACAGAGAGAGAGAGAGAGAGAGTGTCTGACCTGAATATGTTCAAATCTGTAGGAGAGAGAAACATACCGCTGGCCAGTGAGAGAGTCACTGAAGAGCATGTTGGCTATGGGCTGGAACATTGAGAGGACCAAAGAGGGAGAAGCCATGTTCCAGCAACGAGAAAGTGAAAAGCAAAGAAAGATCTCAGAGTCTCAGGTAAAATGTTTATTCACCTTTCCCGTTATTTTGACATCTTTCACCACTGCAGTTGGTCTAAATGTTTTCTTTATAATGCATATTTAACAGATCACTAACTGACTATACTATACTCCTTTTTTCAGTTTTCTTTCTGTGGTGATTCACACTGTGTTTAGAATAAATCATTTATAATGGGAGCCCATTAAAAAGTAAATGGGAGGAACAGTGTGGCCTGCAAAAATATTGATAAACGCTAATGGCTTGATGTTACTTTAATCTTTAGCTTTATTTATCAAGAAATGCATATTTTTGTAATGAAAATCTGTCCTTGGGAGACTGAGAAGTATCTGTGGTTTTAACACTAAGGATGCAGACTGTTTTTAGCACTGTGTACACCTCAAAGGGTGCCTCTAGTAAAATCAGACATGTTCTGTTTTGCCTTCAAAATTTTGACCTAAAAGTAACACATTTCTTAGCTCACATATTTTTTCTCACAGAAAATATTTTCATTTGCTGAAGTTTTTAACCAGTAAACACTAAAGGCTTGAGAGGGCAGCATGTTTTGGTGTCATTGGACAAAGAAATTTACAATAACTTTTTTGCAATACTTAAGAAATATGATGTGAAAATTCAATCATGGATATAGAAATGCTACATATATACAAACAGTTTTTAAATCTCTAACTAAAAAGTAAAATGTGGAAATACACTATATGGATAGAAGTATTGGGCCACAGCTCGCAAGCATCGAATTCAGGTGTTTCATTCAACCCCGTTGCCACAGGTGTATAAAATCAACCACCTAGCCACGGTGTCTGCCTTTACAAACAGTTGTGAAAGAATGGCTCGTTCTAAAGAGCTCACTGAATTTGAGCGCGGTACTGCAATAGGATGCCACCTTTGCAACAAATTGGTTTGTGAAATTTCTTCTCTCTTAGATGTGGCAAAGTGGAAGCATTTAGGAACAATAGAAATTCAGCCAAATTATGCAAAGTTACAATGTGTAGTGGTTTAAACATTTGCCTTACAAGTGCAAGGTGCCTGGTTCGATTCCAGGTGGGGACACAGGCCCCTCTCACCTTTGAGGGTTGCGTCAGGAAGAGCATCCAGCATAAAACTACTACCAAATTACCAGGGCGTATAAATCCGCTGTGGCATCCCCTTGGGAAGACCACAAGGGAGCCACCGAAGGTACAGAGCAGGTTCGCAGAGTGCTGAGATGCACAGTTCACAAAAGTTGCCATCACTTTGCTGATTCATAAATGTTCCAAACCCCTTCTGGTATTAACATCAGCAGAAAAACTGTGTACTGGGTGCTTCATAGCATGGGTTTGGGTGTAGTGGTGTAAGGCACACCACCACTGGAATCTGGAGCAGTAGAAATGTGCTCTGTGGAGTTAAAAATCATGCTTCTCTATCTGAGAGTCTGATAGATTAGTTGGGGTTTGGCAAATGCCAGGAGCACATTTTGCCAACTGTAAAGTTCAGTGGAGGAATAACAATGTATGGCGTTGTTTTTCTGAAGCTGACGTAGGCCCCTTAGTCCAAAAAAAGGTAAATCTGAGTGCTTCAGTTTACCCAGACCTTTTGGAAAATTTGATGCTTTTAACTTTGCATGAACATTTTGGGGATGGCTCTTTTCTGTTCCAGCATGACCATGCCCCACTGCACAAAGCAAGATCCATAAAGGCGTAGTTGGCATATGGAAGAACTTGACTGGCCCATACAGAGCTCTGATGTCAACCCCATCCAGCATCTTTGGAATGAACTAGAACAGAGATTTCAAGCTAGGCCCTGGACAAAAATTCCCACAGACACGCTTAAAAATCTTGTAAAAAGACTTCCCAGAAGAGTGGAAGCTGTTATAGCTGCAAAAGAAGGACCAACTCCATATTAATGCCTATGGCTTTAGAATGAAATGTCGTAAGTATCCTGTAGGTGTAATGTTTAAGTGGCCCAAGACTTTTTGCATATAATGTATGTATAGATTGACATCATCTCTGCCCCATTATTATGTGGATATTTTTATAGGCTGTGAGGTCCAATAGAAATGACAGTAGAAAGGTAATACATTTTTGTAGGTGCAACTCTTTCTGTCTGTTAGCACTATTGGCAGTCAAAACACCTCTTTTTGCTGTATTTCGACCAGAATCATAAATAATATCCTTTCTTGTATGTTATGTGTTGTTGTTTTCTGTTACTTGGGAAAATATGCAAAAGTTATCAAAGTCATTTGTAGATGATTTTTTGTGGAAGGAATCAGGTGCATTTAGCTTTTCTAATCATTAAATATTTTTTTGTATTTTCTCCTTTATCTACAGATCAGTGGATTCAGTCCTGCTCCCATGGAGCTACACAATGTCACCTTGTCAAGAGAGTTACAAGTTGGGTTTCATTCAGCTTTTTGTAAATGTTGCCACAAAAGATCTAATCCTAGGGATAAAAAAGGCATAGCAAAATGGGTAAACCTCCATTTTTACTGTTACTGCAGGGCATGGTGGAGGTTGTTGCAGAAAATTACCACAACATCTGGGCCAAGAAGAAGAAAACAGAACTTGTTGGCAAAGGTGTGCAAATCAAAGTTGTATTTCATAAACAAGAGTTAAGGAGGAAGTTCCTACGTATTTGTGTAAAAAGAAATAAACTCCTTAAATGAAAAAACTTTATTTGATTGAGCAGGAGGAGGGACCCACCCACTGCTGGTACCCTATGATACCTTGACAGCTAAAGAGAAGTACAGAGACAGAGAGAAGGCCCAGGAGCTCTTCAAGTTCCTGCAGATTAGTGGCTATGCTATCACAAGGTTAATCTCCTCACACTCACATTTTTTCCTTTATTAAACAAATAAGTAAAGAAAAACTGAGCAATATTATGTCTCCGTACAGTAGTTTGGACATTATTGTACTGTATACCTTGGAAGAAATATAACGTTTCTAAATTTGCATTGTTTTAACCTGAGCAAGTCCTCTCTAACAATATAATTGAAATCCTGATGAGCTTTTGGAAATATGGGGATGAAAAAAAGTCTTTTGAGCAATAGTCTTTCTATCTCACAGAGGGCTGAAGGACATGGAGCAGGACTCATCATCAATGGAAAAGCGCTTTTGTTTCAAGTTTGTTAAGAGGCTACTGAAGTATGTTGACTCTGCCCAGGAGTTCATTGCTCATCTCGGTGAGTTTGTTGCATTTATGTACACAATAATGTACTTTTGGTACTGTTCACGCTAAAACCACTGGTTGACCATGCTGCTTGACCATGTTCATCCAGAGGCGATGGCCACAAGTGGGAAAACGGACAAATCCCCTCATGATCAGGAAATCAAGTTCTTTGCCAAGGTCGGGAGCACTTTTTGCAACTTAGACACTGATATGCCTTTGTCTGTCTGTCTCTCTGTTTGTCTCTCTCACTCAAAGTTTTTATTTCTTCTCTCTAGGTGTTGCTGCCTCTGACTGATCAAACCTTTAAGAACCATTGTCTCTACTTCTTGTCAACACCTAGCAAAAACCTGAGCAGCTGTGGCTGCGCCTCCAACAAAGAGAAGGAGATGGTCACCAGGTACTGTGTAGAATATTTGTAGTCAGTTTTTCTGATCAGGGTGTTTTCTTGCTGTGTCATGCTCCACTATATGGACACAAGTAGTAGGCCACCTACACATTACACCTATGAGATCTTTTATGACATTCTAAATCCATAGGCATTAGTATAGATTTGGTCTCGCCCTTTGCAGCTATAAGAGCTTCCACTCCTTTGGGAAGGCTTTCTATAAGATTTCGACAGTCTCCTTTCTAGTTTATTACAATTATGTTTGATGGGTTTGAGGTCAGGGTTCTGTGTTGGCCAGTCAAGTTCCTCCACACTGGACACTTCCTTTATGTAATGGGGCATGGTCGTACTGGAAAAGAGAAGTGTCTTTCCCAAACAGTTCCAAACTGCCAGATAGAGAACCATTATTTGTCACTCCACAGAATGCATTTCTACTGCTCCAGAGTCCAGTGGCAGTGTGCTTTACACCACTGTATCCGATGCTTGGCATTGTGCTTGGTATGTAAGACTTGCATGCGGCTGCTCGTCCATGGAAACTGATGCCATGAAGCTCCTGCTGTATAGTTTTGAATTGATATAAATGCCAGAGAAGGTTTGGAACTCTGCAGTTATTGAGTCAGAAGAGTGTTGGTGGCTTTTACATCCTTCGCAACTCGGCACTTGGCAACCCCGCTATGTAACTTTATAGTCTGCCACAAAGTGGCACTCTTAGATATTCCACTTTGGACTTTAAGCGGAATATCTAAGAGTGAGGAAATTTTACAAACTGACTTGTCGTAATGGTGGCATCCTATTACAATACAACACTCACTTAGTGAGGTCTTTAGAATGACCGGTTCATTCACAAATGTTTGTAAAGGCAGACTATACACCTGTGAGAATAGGACTGAAGGAAACCTGAATTCAGTGATTAAGATGTGTGTCCCAGTGCTTTTCTCCATACATCTTATCTTAACAATTCCAGCTTTTATATTTTCATATAGCCTTGACTTATTTCCCTTCATTTAGTTGCTTTTTTCATTAGCTTTTCTTCAATTCTGTTCTTACCTCCTTTCTTTTCCAGTCTGTTCTGTAAGCTGGCAGCTCTTGTCAGACACAGGATTTCTCTCTTTGGTAAGGTTGCTTCTGTTCATATGCTTGTGCGCCTTTTTGTTTGGAATCCTTTCAAGTATCTACATTAAATATCTCTGTCACAGGAAGTGATTCAGCAATGATGGTGAGCTGTCTGCACATCCTTACTCGGTCACTTGACACCAGGTAAGTGCATATTATTTCCTAAAGTTTGTAGCAAAGCTCAGTAAAAGACACATTTAAATTTAAACTACCAGCTTATTAAACCCAGTGTTTTGCATGCACATTAACTTCTGCATCCCCTCCTTCTCTCAGAACAGTGATGAAGTCTGGCTCAGAGCTGGTAAAAGCTGGGTTTAAGACCTTCTTTGAGAATGCAGCAGAGGACTTGGAGAAGCTCCTGGAGATGCTAAAACTGGGAAAGTTCATGCAGTCCCGTGCCCAGATGAAGAGCGTCAGTCAAAGCATCAACTACGTGACTGTGGCGCTACTGCCCATCCTCAGTGCTCTCTTTGAACACATCAGAACATATGAGTTTGGAGTGGACCTGCTTTGTGAGTTTGTGTTTCCATACATTTCTATTTTTTCACTGTATTTGTATAGTTCTTTTTAAAAAGAAGGAAACGAGATACAAAAAATAACCCAAAAAAATTGCTTTTCATTTAGCCAATCATGTTATGGTTACTAACCATAGTTGGCCAAGAGGAAGTTGAAACAAATAAACTGAAGACAATAAATGCAACAAACCTGAGGTGGTAAACAACTGCCTATTTTGCACTGACTACCTAAACTAGGAATTTTACATTATCAGGAATTGTCTAATATGAGCTATTTTAAGTAATGATTCACCCTTAAACTGACTTGCTTCTGTTGTTTTGTACATACGCAAGTTTGTTGGTGTTTAATGGATGAATGTTGTTTCAGTGGATGACGTGCAACTGTCTTGCTACCGAATCCTGACATGTTTCTACTCTCTGGGAACAGGAAAGAATGTCTTTGTGGAGAGGTAGGAGGCAGCATCTTTCTAAAACACTGTGAATAGAACTGCAAAACTGCATTATGCCTAGTTAGGTTTCTGGAGGTTTTTCATTAACTCGTGTGAAATACTGTATTCACTTTTAGGACTTATGAAATACTCAGATCAGAGGTCTGCTTTGATTTGCACATTTTATGGGAAACAATATCCGTCACAAAATAAAGGTGAAAGTCAAGCTTGTTAGTTCAGGCTAGCCATTAAGTCAAGCTCAACTGCAGTCCTGGAAGATCATCTGCAAGCCCACATCAGCTGATACCTGTATTCACATCCAATCGATACATTTCATATAGAGCATGCTATTTAAGCTGCTTTAGCTTGCCACAGCTGCTGGGCATCTGCAAGCTGCTTTGCAAACCAGCTGCACCCAAGGTCATCCTTTTCATGGTGTTTCTGACTTAAATAATGGCATATCTGTTGCCACTGATGCCTGTTTTGCTTTTCACTATTCCCCGATTGTCTATTACATGGGGCTATAAAACCTTAAAAAGCTGCTCTGGATGAGAAACTTTCTCACTTCTAGCCAAGACAAACTTTAAAATGATTAAAAAAAAAAAGAAAGATTGGTTGCAACCTTACCTTGCTATGTGGAGTTTTTTTAGTGCCGGTAGCCAAAATAAAAAAAGGCAGAGCACTGAAGAAAATCCTTACACAAAAAAAATAGAGAAAATCCTTCTACAAATCTCAAAAAATGACTGCTTGCCAGTGCCTGGCAGAATAGGAATGGCTATGTTGTGTATTTTGACCAGTTTTATTATATTATATACATTATATGAATGTATGTTTTGATTTATATGATATATAGGCATCTGCCTGCATTCGGGGAGAGCCTGGCAACCCTGGTTGGAGCCATGCCTGTAGCTTTCCTGGAGCCTCATCTAAATGCCCACAACCCACTCTCTGTCTTCAATACCAAGACCCCCCGAGAGCGTGCCAGTAAGTCTCCATCTGATCCTCTTTTTTATTTTCATTTGATTATTATTGTGCCATGCACCTTTAGGTACTTTGCCAGTTTAAGAAAGCCAGTTTTCTTTGTGCCTGTAGTCTTTTTGATTAATCCCAGCAAATGTTTTCTCTTCTTTGTAGTCCTGAGTATGCCTGACACAGTGGAGGAGATGTGTCCAGAGATGCCTCGTCTTGACAAACTACTCAAAGATGTCAACGATGTCTCGGAGTCTGGTGCTCGCTACAGTGACATGCCACAGGTCTGAAGGGCTGATGGGATATTACTATTTCATATCTAAACAAACATTTGTGTATGCTATTAAGATGCATTATTGGAAGTGTGGGATCCATTGTACAACTTAAAAGGGACAGGAAGTCAGGATAGCTCTGCCTCAGCTCCATTAATTTTGACTTCACCTTCAAAATCTATTAATTTGCCCAGATTAATGTAAATGGACTAATAAATGTAATCATACTATCCTTTTTTATGAAGGTGTGCCTTATGTAGTATTATTGTGATATCAAAAACATAATTTAGGGATTTAAATACTTTAAGTGAAAAAAAAGATTTTAAATATTTAAGTCTTAGTTTAAGGCCATCAGTTAGACATAAGGCAGCACGATGGCTAGCTAACAGTGGTTAGCACTGTTGCCTCACAGCAAGAGGGTCCGGGTTCAAATCCAACAGCCTTTGACCCTTCTGTGTAGAGTTTGCATGTTCTCCCCGTGTTTGCGTGGGTTCTCTCCGGGTGCTCCGGCTTCCTCCCACATTCCGAAGACATGCAATGGGGGTTAGGTTAACTGGCAATTCTAAATTGACCGTAGATGTGAATGTGTGCGTGAATGGTTGTTTGTCTCTCAGTGTTGGCTCTACGACAGACTGGCAACCTGTCCAGAGTGTACCTCGTCTTTCGCCCTATGATAGCTGGCATGGGCTCCAGCGCCCCCCACGACCCTGAATTGGATCAGTGGAAGAAGATGAATGAAAGAATGATGAGTTAGACAAAAGTATTAGTGATACCGGTATTTGTGATAATGAAAATATTGCCTCCTCCTGCAGGTTATAGAGGTCATCCTTCCTATGTTGTGTAACTACCTGTCCTACTGGTGGGAGAAAGGTCCAGAGAACTCACCCCCCGATGCTCAGTGCTGCACCATGGTGGCCTCCAATCACCTCAGCATCATCCTAGGAAACATCCTCAAGATCCTCAACAACAACCTGGGCATTGATCTCGCCCCCTGGATGAAGAGGATTGCAGGTAAGCGCCTGCCTCAAGACTGTCAGAGAAATGAGTAAATGTGATCACACAGGGTTCCAGTCTTGGAACTAAAATGAGTTGTTAATGTTCTCTAATATTCTCCAGGGACACAGGGATAACCTTGTGTCTGTGTTCTCCAAACTTGTGGTTCAGATGTTTCACAAAAGCTGATTTATTCTGGAAAGAGTCAGTCTAGTAATTTCCACATTTCAATCTGCAGTCTATTCTCAGCCAATTATCTGCAAAGCTGGAGCAGATCTGCTGAGAACCCACTTCCTGCCCACACTGGATAAATTAAGGAAGAAGACAGTGAAGGTGAGAGCTTAAAATATACTGTACATGCTATTAGAGTTGCACATTGTATGCACTGTCAAGTGATGCCTGTGGTCAAAGTAGATTTTTTTTGTGCTGACTCCAATGATAGTTGCTGAATTTCAGTACATACAAGATGTTGTCTGAATGTTGTGTTCATTTACATCCCCTTTTGGAGAGCGAGGACAGAGGAGGTTGGACAGAAAGATGGGTTTATCATAAGGCGTCATATGTGAAGACATTTATACTAATGAACTGATTGCAGAGGATGAGTTGTTGATGTGCTGCACGCACAGGTGGTGGCTGAAGAGGAGCTGCTGAAAGCTGACAGCAAAGGTGACAACCAGGAGGCAGAACTGCTCATCTTGGATGAGTTTGCTGTGCTCTGTAGAGACCTCTACGCTTTCTACCCCATGCTTATTCGTTATGTGGACAACAACAGGTGCAGTATAAATATGCACTTACCTAGAATGGGTTTTTAGTTTGGGTTTTTTTTTTTGCAAGATTTATAAGTTTGTGATTATTTCACAAATGCTGAGCAATAAATGTCACTGGTTAATTGCTTAATCAATGATTCTCCCCCTGCAAATCTTTCTCAAATTGAAAAAATGATATCCTAAGACTGTGTCCTATCCAGTTCTGCACAGGTGTAGCATGACATATGCTGCCTTTTGTCTTTTGTCCTCTCCAGGTCCAGGTGGCTGAAGGAGCCAGATGCAGACTCCACTGAGCTCTTTAGGATGGTTGCCGAGATCTTCATCCTGTGGTGCAAGTCACATGTAAGTGTCATTGTCTGGTCTTTCACAGTAAGACGTGTGATATCAAGATTAACTGGTTTTTCTGATTAACTTTATTTCTTTGCTCTCTGAATGCAGAACTTTAAGCGTGAGGAACAAAACTTTGTGGTTCAAAATGAAATCAACAATCTGGGCTTCCTTACCGGTGAAGGCAAGACAAAGATGTCCAAGGTAAAAATGGGGACAATCACGTTTGTATTTGTATATAAACTTGGTGTTTGAAAACTGTTTTAAAATATCTCTTTTTAGGAGCAAATGAGCTTTGATTACACGTAGATAACCAATCTAACAATCAAGCTTTGTTTATATAAGACTTTTGATACAAATCAGTGCAATTTAGTGTTCTTTACAATTGAATGACTAAACTGTAGCCAATAATGCTCAATAATGTAACTGAAAAAGACAAAATATAAGATGAGCACTGATAGGTTGGGAAATTCTTCTTTCAGCTGCTCCCATTAAGGGTCGCCACAGTGGATCACCTGCCTCCATCTCACCCTATCCCTTGCATCCTCTTCTGTCACACTAACCCTCTGCATGTCCTTCCTTCACTACATCCATGAACCCTCTTTGTTCTTCCTCTTTTCCTCCTGCCTGGCAGCTCCATCTTCAACATCCTTTGTCCAATATATCTACTGTCCCTCCTCTGCTTATGTTTAAACTGTCTCAACTTTATCTCTCTGACTTTGTCTCCAAAACCTGAGATACCTGAGCTGTCCCTCTGATGTACTCTTTTCTAATCCAGAATCTAATCTCTGTTTTCTAAGATAAATGCAGATATTAAAAAAGTAACTTCATGTACCCTGAATGATGGCCAGCAGGATGACAATGACAAAGAAGAAGAAGGTGATGTCAAACAGGATGCGGTAGAGCTCATAGGGATCTCCAGCTGGGTCCTCCAACTCGTCTCCAATACCTCCACCAGCTCTCACACCCACGTACATGTGGAACATATAGCACTACAGAGAGGGGAAAAAAGCATTAAAGGCACCTGTATTCTATTCAGTGTTAGCTGGGAAGGACAAATAAAAGTGGAAACTTCTTTTTCATTCTATATTTCAAACTACAAAGCTAAATTAATTCCATTATAGGCTGGAAGGCTGAGTGTGACTGGAGCTGCACCTGGAGGTTTTGAGTTCTCTATTAGAACAGGCTTTAAAAAAGGAATAGAAAGCCTTGAGAAGTAAGGGCTGTGTTGTATAAAAGGTTATGAAGTCATTTGTAAGATGCTACCTTAAAAAGGGAGCAAAAAATGTAGTCATCCTTGTAAATACTCTATTCCGAAGCTTTAAAGACCATTTAATTTTGGAAACATTAACCCAAAATGTTTTAAAAAGATAAAAAAATAATTTCTACCCAATCCAGTAAAGGAACACCTCCTATCCACTAAACAAGGCCAAAGGGTTAAAGTGTTCAAGTCGGCCATTCAAACTAAAAGACTCAGGAATGCTTTTCAGCTCTAAACACGTCCTTGCTGAGAAATGAAGTCTTTTCAATGTTACTACCACAAAAGGAAGTTATTTTCAATTTTCAGTCAATTTTCGCTTATGAATAGGTGTCGGAGGTGGTCAGACGTACCGTCATCATATCGTCGCATTTCATGTCCGGCTCATCTTCATCCTCGCTCTTATTATAAAACTTCCTGAAGAAGTTGAAGGCCACCACGGTGTAGAGATAAACAACTACAGCCAGCAAACCCACAGTCAGCACAAGCTGAAAGGAGAGAAAATTCTTGTAAATTTTGGGTACTTCCATGCACTGAAATATCGTATTAATCTCAGTGATAATTAGAGGCAACAACAGAGGAGACAGTGGCCTTCTCAGAGACAAAGGGCTGTTGTCTCAGAGACAACAGTGGTGTCTTTTTTTTTTGGTTCAAATGTGGACATTGGGGGCAATTTTTGTAGTTCTGTCCAAACTACATTGGTTAATGTTGGTGCAGGTTTTATTTTTTAGGAAAGAAAGTAAAGTAGTACATTCAAGTCCATCAGCAGTGCAGAAAGGAAAAAATGCCGTTTTATACCATCTTTCTGCATTAATGCTCTGCATATGTATAAGAGCCTGTTACATTAACTGTTATTAAGATAGCTGTCTAAACCAGTGCTTGAGAAGAAGGAGATTTTTACACCAGTAAAATGTATTGTGTATTTTATCCCACAAATTGCTGATTGCAGAGCAGTGTTGAGGCAAATTTAGACTTTTTATGTAAATTATACCGTACATCAGATCGTTTTCAGAGTTCATGTGTATTGGATATTAACCAGATTATTATTTTGCGGAAATGGAATGTCTTTTTACATGACTTTTTGTATACCAGTCAAATTTAGAAATGAGTGGTTTACACATTTGCCTTGCAAGCAAATGTTCCCTGGTTCGACTCCAGATGGAGACACAAGCCCCTCTCATCTTGGCAGGGTTGCGCCAGGAAGGGCATCCGCTGTAAAAACGATGCTAAATTATCGATGCGGATTCATCCGCTGTGGCGAGCCCTTGGGGAAATGGAAGGGAGCAGCTGAAGGTGCTTTTCATGCTAATTTATGCAGCACATTAATTACATCATTATGACAGCAAAATTCTCCAGTTTTAATTCCACAAGTGTATCATAACAAAACAAAATGATACCCTACCAGTGCTTGTCAATACCTTGCATGTTTGCATACTGATGGCAAGACATGTGCCATTATACAGAGTCCCTAAATAAGTATTACTGCACTTTAGGTTGGGTGTGGGGTGGAGAACAGGCAGGCCTGCATTATGAGTTCCTATTAGCGTTATCCCACAAAAGCACTGGCCCTGGTCTGGGAGAGAGTGTCTTTCATGAGCTAAAGATGTCATGCCAAGTTTATTTACTTGGACTGATGTGTTTTGACTCTTCAAGTCAAAGAAGCAAAAATCCTGTCTTCCTGAAGCAGATGAAGATGGAGACCTAACAAGTCTCAGGGACTCAACAGATGAGAATGAAAGACACCTGAGCAGAGACTCCAGGGTCAACAAGAGGCTCAAACCCTCACGCTCTGGAAAAGGCTCCACAGAGCATGACATTAGGAGACGTGCTCAAGAAAAAAAACAACAAAACACTGTAATCCAACTTTTTAATGTACTTGATTTATTTAGGTAAAGATTTAATCTGACTTTTCTGCTCGTTTGCCAGTTACTTTTTAGGCACCTATTGTTCACACCGACTGAGGTTTTAAATGGGTGACATGTCAGTAATTGACTGATTTCATTTGGTATAGACATATACATGTGAAATTACAAATAAATATAAATACCAGGGTAGCACAAAAAAATGTAAAACTTATTTCCATTGTGGCCCCAATAACAGTTACGACCACAAACACCCCCCCACCAAATCCTGTTGTCCTTAACTCTTTTACTTCTTTTGATTTATTTCTCATGACTGTTTATTTCTCAGAATCACTTGGAATAGATTTCCAAGAATAATTTTTTTTATATTATTGTGATAATCTCATTATGTTGGTGTTCAGTATGAATCACGGTGCTGTTTCTTTAATCCGTATTTGGTCTCTATTATCTCTAACAGACACAGAAAGAGAAAACAAGTATCTTTCTATATATGAGATAAGGGCCAAAAATCACAGATTATCCATGAGACTGGAAAATATTTTTCCTCACTCATAATAATTCAAGACCTCAAATATTATCAGTTTTCAAGCTCTTTAAATATAAGGTGAAAAGACTTTACAAAAAGCTTCTACGTGTACAAGTTCAGGTGCAAGCCAAGAAATGCTTTGTGTTGTGTGATTGCTTTTCCTTGAAATCTGGCTCCCTCTGCTGGTAGATCTACTTGCCTGCTTGCCGTTGTGAGTGACAGATGACAGAATGGTGCGAAGGGTCTTGAATCCCATGGCGATGTCCAACAGATGAGCAGCAAAGAAGAAGTTGTTGAAGTGTCCAAAAATGGACATGGTGGTATACCAGATGAGATACAGGAAGGACTGGAGGAGGAAAAGGCCACTCATTACTCACTGAATATTTTGACAGTGATCATATCTGAACCATTAATGGTCGATATTAATCTCCTGTGAAAAAGCTCAGTGTTTTAGTCTATTTACAGGCGTGAAAGACATATTTATGGAACGTTTACTAAACATGCAGCAAAATTAATTAAATAACCAAAATCCGTATATTAGGGTAACCCCGTTCAAGTTTCGAGTCTCACTGCTTTTAATGCAAGCGAAATTAAACTTACATTGTCAGTCAGGACCACGCCCATTTTCCAGATGTGGTACTTCGTATCAATGGAGCTCAGCCTGTTGATGACGAAGCAGAAACATTTGCTATGTGTTTGCATTCTGCAACTGATTTTATATGCAAACTCAAATAGAAATAGAATGCCTTTATTATCATTGCACGCTACAAAATACAATGAAATTAGGAGTGCAACTCCTGCTGGTGCATAAAAGACTCAATCACACAACATATTCCATCCAAGCAATCAATCAGTCTTATATAATTAAATAAAAGTACTAATAAATTGAGTCCATAGTGCAATACTGCATTTTATGCTAACTTCATTCAGTGTTGTGTAAGCAGCAGTAGATAAAGGTGACTTAATCAGAGTTCAGTGCAGGGATGGCCCTGGAGAAAACAGACTGTCTCTAAATCTGGATGCATGTGTGTTTTGCAGACCAGTAAAGCCTGGCTGAAATAGGGCAAAGGCTGAAATAGTTCATGACCAGGATGTGTGAAGTCCTTTAAGATGCTGGTCGCTCTTCTGAGGTAACGAGAGGTTTCGATGTTGTCCAGCAAAATCTCAGTTTTTACATGTTTAAGCGAGGTAAAGTGTGGCTTTGTTGCCTTTGTCATCAGCCCATAGAAAAAAGTGGCTGCGCAGTCCTTACCAATGACCAGGAATGACCATGCTTACTTGGCTTGGGACATCTCTTTGACATTTTTCATCACAGCCATGAAAAGTCCAAACTCTCTCTCATTCTATAGCTTGACAACAATGCAGACACTCAAGGTTTGTTTTTTAGCATCTTGGACTGCTCTTTTGCATTTCCCCAAGCAGTCACCACTGTGGATGAATCCACATTGGTAATTCTGCACAGTTTTTACATGGGATGCCCTTCTAGACACAACCCTCTCATGGTAGGAGGGGCTTGTGTCCCCACCCTAAACCTTTCAAATGCACTACAGAGACACTATAAGAGACACTCAGGAGTAATATGAAAAGCTAAGTGTTTGGTGTATGCCCAGCTCTTACGGAAGATGACAAAATGAGTTCTCACCAGGAGAGCAGGGAAGCTTCCTTCTCAACAGTCTCCACTGTTGGGTCAAAGTCCAGAGCACTCTTATCCAAGCCCAAGAGCTCAGCAATGCGTTCTGCCCCATACAGGTCACCATATTTGTTGATCACCTAAACATACAGAGGAGCACAGGAGAGAATGGATTCATTAGTTACCTTCAAAATGAAATAACCCTCATTAATATGACTATTTCTGTAGTGTGGAATGTAATGTATTATTGCCACCACAAGGTGGCGTTAATTCATCTATAACCTGCCTGCCAACACCACTAAGTGGCCCTACAATGCTGTTTTAATGTTTAACACTTAAGAGAATGAAATGCATCAATTTATTCCTGAACTTCAGTCTCAGCTACAGTAATAATAATATAATCATGCTAAAAGGTCAAGCTTAGGATATATTATGGATTCCATCAGTGGACTAAATGGAAAATTCCTTACTGTAGTTTCTCTTAGAGAAGCCATTGAAGAGCATCCAGAAGGAAGAGAAGAAGCCCGTGATTATTTCTTTGATGTTCATCTTTTTGACTTTCCTGAACTTCTTGCATATGTTTTTAATACAATCATAATGGAGTAGACATGCGCAATCTTGTTCCTGACTGAGCGGCATGCAGTGGTGAAGACAGAGGCCAACTCCTGGGCCTGCTCGGCCTCTGCCAGAGGTGGGAAGCAAGTACAAATACTGTATTACTCTACTTAAGTAGATTTTTCAGGTGCATTTTAACACAAATGTCTTCACTATTTACTCCTGTTATTTTCAAAACTGGCTCATTGCTTTAGGTTTAACACATTTATTTTATTATATATATTATTATTATTATTATATTATATATTATACATCTTATAATATTATATTAGTTTATTTCATGTCGCTGCACGCTGTCCCCAGAGCTAGATTTTTTTTTGTTTTCTCTTCTTTTGTTCATAATGGTTTTTCGAGGTGATTACATTCTTTAGAATAACTAATAGAAGTTAAAGTAAAGTTCCTATTGTTCCTATCTTGTATTAATATCATTTTAATATGACATGAGGTTCAGTTCGCTGCATATTGTATAGTGTTTAAAATAATTTATGCTACATATGGCAATTCATACAGACAGGTTTATTTGTTTATTTATTTTTTATCATATTTCTTACCTCTCAAATTTATCTCTACTGCCTTTCAAATTTATATTTGTTTGTATATGACTGAGCAAGTGTAACAAAAAACAATTTCCCCCCTTGGATTAATAAAAATATTCTGATTTGCACAAAAATACCTGCCAGACACGTCCTTCAAATAGCTACTTTTATACTCTGAGTACAGTTGACTTTATCCTTTTTACTTGAGTAAAGTCGTTGAATCAGTACTTCTTGTCTAGCAGCGTTTTTTTTTTTAAGTATCTGTACTTCTACTTGAGTAAGGAATGTGTGTACTTTGGCCTACTCTGGCCGCTGTAGTCAGCTCTTCCAGGATGCCGTATCCATCTTCACCTTCTTCCTCTTCAGGGTGTTCAACCATGTGTGGTTGAATGATGTGTGAGGGCAGCTGCATTTAAAAACTGGTTTCCTCTCAGTAATTCACAAACATCTAGTTCTCTCTACCCTCGTTCACCACATCAAAGATGAACTGAAGCTCGGACCCTTTCACCTGTGGCTTCTCCCACTGCTCAGGGCTCGATCTCTAAGTAAGCCCTCGTGAGTCACTTTGCGGTGCCCTTGATTTCAATATGATCCAGTTAAGGCTCAAAGTAACTATAAGCACACTTTCTGCCAGTTCAGCCAGCCAGTTTTCCAGACAAGGATTTAGTCCCAGACTCAAAGGAAAACTCACTGAAGATCTCCAGGTAAAACAACTTTTTAATCTAAGAAGGGTCTTAATCCATGTCTGGGGAAATGGCTGTGAGCCACCTTCCCTCACACTCACCTTGCGCTTGATAAACTTGTCCCAGTAGTTGTTCGGGAAGGACCTGTGATGGAAAGTGAGAACAGCAACTCAGCTCACCTGTTGTAATATCAGATATTTACTGAAACCAGCTGGAGCCACTGTTGAGGCTCAGGAATGCTTCTGGCCTCAATAAAGTTTATTTTATTCAAATAAAGAAAAAAACAATATTTCTACCTCTAAAGAACAACCAAATGTTTGCTTCACATTTTATGCATTTACAGCTAACTAATTGTGAACTTTTCATGATTATAATAATTCTGACATCATATATATTAATTTTTACGCTAAAAACAGCACATCATCATTTCTTTTAGGCCTTCACTTACATAACGTCATGTTTGTACTGGCAAGGAAAAATTACAATGTATAATCCAAATAATTCAAATTTGAGATCCATGTTGTCAATAAGGCCTGTGACTCACGGGGTGTTGATGACAAGTCGATCCCACTGGCCTTTGATGTCATCATCAGATGGCTGCTCAGTGATGTACAGGCCGTCAAATTCAAGCTTCCTGGCAATCTCCTTCTCTCTCTTAAAAACCACCAAAGGAACCTAAAAGCAAAATGTGAGACTTTGCTTCAACAACTGCATCTTTTAGAAAGTAATCCTTTTCAGCCAAGTGAAGACAATAAACTATTCCATCATAAATATCCCACCTTCAGACAGTAGTACCCGACCAGACAGAGGAGTGAGATGACGGTGTGGAATATAGCCAAGAAGCGCAGCGTTGGTAACATGTAGCCGGTGCTCTCCTGAAGCACAAACTCATCCATGTCAAAGAGGGTGTCCTCATCATCCTCTTCGTCACCACCCCAGCGGTTTTCATCATCAGCTTCTTCATCGCTTTCACCAGTGACCTAAAGAGCAAAACATACAATGTCTACTCATCAAAATGCTTTCTGGGATTGTTAGTAACTTTTACACTGACATCAAGATGTTCAGGCGTTACGGGGGGGTGTCTGTGGATAAGTGGAAGGATCAGGATTAAACAGATATCCGAATCAGACTCCATTGGCATGATATTAACTGCACCCTAACTTATGCAGACATGAAATCAGGATTGCCACAAATTTTGCAGTGGATGCCTTGTTGCATTAGTCATGTTTCATTAGTTACTTAACTCAGGGTTATTCTTAAAGTTCTGATGACCAGATTAGGGACCTAGCATATGACTGCACCTCCAGGAGCTTTTACGAAATCCCATTCTAAATCTATAGCCAATAATAAGGAGTTGGTCCCCTCTCTGAAGCTATAAAAGCATTTACTCTTCCAGCTTTCTACAAGATTTTTGCATGTGTTTGTGGGAATTTCTGCCCATTCATCCAGAGGAGCATTTATTAGGTCAGACCCTGATGTTGGACCCAAGAGCCTGGATCACATTTTCTGTTCTAGCTCATCTCAGAAGTGTTGGATTGGGTGGAGGTCGGGTCTCTGTGCAGGCCCCTCCACACCAAACTCATCCAATATGGATCTTGCTCTGTGCACTGGGACACAGATTATGCTGGAACAGAGAAGGGCTTTCTCCAAACGGTTCCTACAAAATTGGAAGCAACGAACTGTCCAACATGTCTTGGTAAGCTGAAGCATTAAGATTTCCCTTCACTGGAAAAAGAAGCCCAGGCTAATCTCAGGAAAAACAACCCTATAGCATTATCCCTCCTCCACCAAACACAATGCACTCAGGCAGGTAACATTCTCCTGGCATTCACCAAACCCCAGCTTGCCCATCAGGCTGCCAGAAAGAGAAGTGTGATTTTTTTCACTCCACAGAACACGTTTCCAACGCTCCAGAGTCCCGTGGCAGTGTGCTTTACACCACTCCATCCCATGCTTGGTGATGTAAGGCTTGACCAGGGAAAACCATGCCATGAAAGTTTACAACTCTGCAGTTGTTGAGTCAGCAGAGTGCTGGCAATTTTTATTCACTATGCGCCTCAGAGTTCAGTGACCCCACCTGTGACCTGGACTGAATTAAACACCTGAATCCAGTGATTAAGAAATGTGGCCAAATACTTTTGTCCATATAGAGTCACTATCCCTCCACGAAATTGTCATTCCACTAAAGAGACAAAAAATCTTAACGCCAAAAAGAAATGTTTTTTAAATGAATGTGATGCCATGTTACTTCCATGTTTCCATCCTTGTTTTCTAATGCTTATTTGTCTGGCAGCACCAAATAATTTCAGAAACACTAATTTGTGATATTCATGTCATTGCAGTAGAAAGAAATGCACAATGTTTTTTTTTCCTTTCACAGTTTTCAAAAATTTTAAATTGGATTTACCTTATAGAAGAGCAGAATGAAGTTGATCGCAAAACACACAAACAGAGCCAGGAAGCGGAGGTTATAGAAGTTACGAGCCAGGTAGTTCTGCGAGGAAAAAAGTTTAACAGTAAGACTGACTGGTGACCACTTAAAACTGTGTATCCATATTTCAGAGAGAACTGGATAGGAATGAAACCTAAACTGTCTCCAGTAGTGTGAAAGGTATTGAGTGACAGCTCACCAGCATCTTTGTCAGATAGACGTCCAGAACTGCAAAAATAGATGACATGAAGGCAGGTGCCGGCTCTTTAGGCTGACTTGATCTGGGCTTGGGTTTCTCCTCTGCCACTGGCTCCTTAGCCTCCTCCTCCTTTGGTTTATCTTCCTTCTCTTGGTTCTCTGTGCTGTAGTTGTCATTTTGAATTCACTGTCAAGTTCATTTTATTCTGTAATATAATGATAATTAGTTTTGATCTCACTTAATGTTACTCACTCTGCTTTCTCTGGTTCGCTCTCAGGGATTTCATCTTTCTTGGCAGCAGCTTTCTGCAAGACAAACATTTTCACGAGTTTGAGAGACTGAAGGGAAAATTAACAGACTGATATATAAAGCGTGTTTGTGACTATAAACCTTCTTCTGATGAGTGGAGGGCTCAGCACTCAGCTCACAAACATCACCCAGGCCTGGTTCAACATGTTTTCCTCCTTCTTTTTTAGGGGCAGTCAGCATCTCCAACATCATGTCAACCTCTGCAATGTCCCCTGCTGGTGCCATGGCTACATCTAAGCTTCCTAGTGACTCTATAGCCTCCACTTTCTCTCCTTCTATCACATCTCCGTGGATGCCAAACTGAGTCGGGTCAGGCATGTTTCCGAGGATGTCTGTCACCTTTATGTTCTTGGCTCCTTCCACTAAACCTCCACCAAACATGGAGGTCCAGATGACATGGAAGAAACCAAAGATGAGGCTGTAAATTCCCTTAAAGAAGCCAGTGAAGAGCATCCAGAAGAAGGAGAAGAAGCCTGTGATTATTTCCTTGATGCTCAGCTTCTTCACTTTCTTGAACTTCTTGCGTATGTTTTTAATAGAAAAAATGTGGCGAACATGCGCGATCTTGTTCTTGACTGAGCGACACGCAGTGGTGAAGGCAGAGGCAGACTCCAGGGCCTGCTCTTCCTCTGCAGTCAGCTCTTCCAGGATGCTGTACCCATCTTCATCCTCTTCCTCTTCAGGCTGCTCAGCCACATCTGGCTCAGAGATCTGTGAGGCCAGCTGCATCTCAAAAATGGTGTCCTCACAGAAATTCACAAACATCTCCATCTTCTCGCTCTCTCCACCCTCATTCACCACATCAAAGATGAACTGACGCTTGGACTCTTTGACCTGCGGCTTCTCCCATTGCTCACGGCTCGACTCGCTGATCTCAAAGTAAACCCTCTCAATTCGCTTTGCACTGCCCATGATTTCAATACGACCCAGGTAAGGTTCAAAGTAACTAAGCACGCTTTCCGCCAGATCTAAGAAGGTGGTAAGCCGGGAGTCGTGGGGCATGTGTTCAGATAGGTTGGTCAGCAGAACTGCCACATTGAAGCCAATGTCTTTGGCTGGCTCATGGAATCGCTCCACAAACTCCTTGTAATTGAACATGTCGTTCTCGTCGGCTTCTGCACACGAGAGCAGGAATTCAATCTCAGACTGGCTATACTGCTTCTGGCTCTCCATGGACTTCTGGAACTCCTTCTTAGAAATGATGCCTTTGCACTCAGGGTCATACTCCTTGAAGTTATCAGAGGTTGTGAGATCCTTCAACTTGAGGAACATGTCAAAGAATTTGAGGATCATCTCCACATTGTTGGAAGACTCCACCAGGGTGTCAACCATCTGCTTTCCAATTGTTCCATTAACCACATTACCTGGGGAGTAGGGCACATTTTTTAATCGCATAAAAACAATTCTGAATTACAGGCAAAACTTTTTCTGTTTCATTTTGAACGCTTTTATTCTGTTTTTGGTATTTTGTCTGACATTAAATTGCAGCCTCAGGCTCTTACCCTCGAGCAGAGACAGCAACATGACCACCATGTCCTTCTGTAAATCCATCAGCTCTTTCAACAGCTCAATCTGACTGGCATCCTACAAGGAGATCAGAAACGGTTCCTTAATGGTTTGTCTTAAAGTAGCCCAGGCAATAGGTTGTTTACACTTTAAATGGTCACTCTTTAAACCCATGTATTACCTATATGGCATGTGGATGCATTATAATAGGTATACGGAAAAATATAATTCAGATGTGAAAACAGATTTGTCACTAGTAATTCCTGCCCAGTATTCCCTAGAAAACCTTACCTGATTAAAATTTGGCCACTACACAGGCAGTTTAACTTTCCAGGTTGTCTAATTGTACACCTCTATATTTAGGTCACTCCTTCAAAGTCCACTTGCAAATTAGCACCTTAAGTTCTAGCTGGATTTTTTTATACTTTGCCAAAATGGCAACCCTTGAATTTCATTTCCTGGAAGAGAACAAAGTCATAGGGATGAAAAGCTGGCAAGTGGGATGCGTGGTGAGCGCCCTTTGTGGTGTTGCGGCCAAAAAAACCCTCCTTTTAATGTGCCGCAAGTGAGAGCATGATGGCCTCAGAGTGACTGTCAACTCGGGGTGGACAGTGTGACGCTAGGGACCACATTCAAGGTGAAAGTTTAAAACAAAACAACAGCAAACAAGACCATGCTCCTCACTGCGCCTCTGACCTGATGTGCCATCAGCAAGCTTGGTCTCTGTGGACTCTTCCAAAGAAAATTCATGTTCAAGTGATCACAGTGAGACATCCATGGAGTGCTCTAAAAATAGCAGCAGCGCTGAAGGTAAACATGGAGATGACCTTCTGTGGGAGACTGACTATATGTGCTTTTGATGGGGAGAGCTGCAGAACGTTTTTATTGTGCTTGATATTTTACAATTCTTTGCTATCCTTTTCTTTATATGCCCAAGTACACACTTGGATAGGAATAATGACAGTTGTTTACACTGTTGACTTAGGCAGTCACAGGATCAGATTTTTACTTCACAACTATTCATGATAACAATATTATCACAGTATCTAATTTAAAATTTAAATCCAGCTCTATAAATAACAATAACTATCAGTCAAATTAACTTTTAACTTTATTTACTTTGCTTTGACTCTTTTCTAGTGAATTAATTTTACTCAAAATACAAGTCTAGCAGGGTGGGAAGAAAGTCTGTAACCTTACGGGTGCAAGTGCTGCAACAAAAGGAATTACAGAATTGTTTAAAATTATATTTTTATACATACTCACTAGCTACTTCATTAGGTATAGCTGCTTAACTGCTCATTAATGTAAATATCTAATCAGCCAATCATTTTTTTGGGCCAAGATGGCGGTGCGACGGCCACTCCAGAACCAAGGTGGTGCTTGTACTCCTGAGATTGTCCATGTTTTGTCCTGGTTTTGACCCGGTATTCGGGTGTTCGGGTGTTGTGGACGCTGGGACAGTGGTGTTCATGTTCGAAAGTCAGAGGTTCGAGGACGACCAGACACCGTTGTAGCTCCGTCCACAGACGAGGCTAACTGGCGATCCGGCGGCGTTGTTTTTAATGAACTGCCGGGCAGCATCCAGGAAACCAAAGTTTTTGGTTTCCTGGGGGAGTATCATCACAGGGCTGATGCTGCAGATGGGCGGTTTCTGGGAGCTCCGATCTAGGCTTGCTGTGTGGACCGGGACTCGGTCCTTGGCATCGCCTGATGCCGGTGGCCGGGGAAGAGGACTTCGCGGGCGGGGTGTTGTGCTGGGCCGGAGGCGGGCCCTGGCCGGCCAGCACTACCCTTGTATGGGGCACCGGGTCCTGGGGGAACGCTGTATCGTTTCACTGTGTATTTATATGTAGTTGAAATGACAATAAAGTAATTAAATCCAATCCAATCCAACATGGCAGCAGGTCAGTGCATGTAGACTTGCAGACTTGCAGACACACTCAAGATGAGCTGTTCAAAGTGAGCATCAGAACGGGGTGAGTATTTCAGAAACTGCTGATCTATTGGGATTATTTTTTTGCACACCCACCTCGAGTAAAATGGTCTGAAATACAGAAAACATCAGGTGAGTAGCAGTTCTTTGGGCGAAAATGCCTTGTTGATGCCAGAAGTCAGGGGAAAGTGGCCAGACTGCTTCAAGTCTGACTCAGAGATCTGTGAGGCCAGCTGCATCCAAGGCACAAGGTTACAACCAAGGTGTGCAGAAGAGCATCTCTGAACGCACAACATGTCAAACACTGAAGCAGATGGGCTACAGCAGCGGAGGACCACACTGGGTGCCACTCCTGTCAGCTAAGAACAGGAAACTGAGGCTACACTTCACCAGAATTAGAAGATATAAGAGTGTTCTGATTCTGAGCCTATCCCAACTGTCACAGAACTATCATATGTTCTGTGACAGTTGGGATATGGACCAAATATGGACCAAAATCTCGGAGGAATATTTCTAGCACCTTGTGGAATCTATGCCATGAAGAATAAGGCAGTTCTGAGAGTAAAAGGGGGTCAAGATATATCTAATGAAGTGACCAGTGAGTGAATGTATTATCAAATGACAACTTTTTAAAAAAATATCATGCTTCTATCATATTATGCTTCCCGTAATCCCACGGTAATTATTATAATATACTGTCTATATTACACTAATTAGGTTAAGAACTGATGGCTTATATTTTCTGTTAAAATACAAACACTACCCGGTGGCCACAGTGGTTTACTTATCAATGTACTTCTTCACATGAAAGAGTCCATTAGCTGTACAAGATGTGTGGTACCTGGGACAGCTTCATCTGCATGTTTGCAAAAACATGCAAGAAGCCCACCACCGCATCCCACAGTCTGCTGTGAGCTAAACTCTGCTGGTTCCCAATACACGGACCCTGCAGGAAAAGTGGAAAGCTATTAATTGAAAGTAATTTCACTCCTGACTTTGTACATTCAACAGTGTTGATAGAGGGACTGGCATCCTACCTGAATGTACTCAGTCAGTGAGTTAAATATCTGCTTGGCTACAGATAAAGCTTTGGAGAAGTTGAGCTTTCCAGTGTCATCAATAACGTCTTTGCCAGAGTAGTACCAGTAGAAGTCACTGATCGATTCCTAAAGGAGATCAACAATGAGAAACATGATAAATGGCCATAACAGCAATATTAGTGATGATCATACTAAAGTCATAGCCAGCCTTCATTTTTGCGTTTTACACACCTGAAGACGGAGCAGATAGTCCACAGTACTGATAATGATGTTGACTGTGGTTGTGTTTCCAGTTTGGGTTCTCAGGAAGTTCTGGAAATCTGAAAGGCGAGCAAACATTCTCTAACACCTCACTGCTCTCTTGTTAAACAGTGCACAAAATTACCTTATCCAAACAACAAAACAGTCCTGTTCCTGATGGAAACATGTGACTTTAGAATACACTCAAAGCCGACCTCACCTCCATTGTGCCCCTCGCACAGAAGTTGCAAAAACCGGAACAGATCTTTAGTAAACTCATCGTTCTGTAGCACCTTTGAGCCTTGAGAGAACACATATTTTGGTGAACACAGCTGAAATTCCACACAGCAATATTTATTGGTAACACTTCACATTAAGGTCCTTGTAATAATTGTTAGTTAATAGTAGTAAGGCATTTATAAGTCCTTACTGGATGCTTAGCAACATAGTGTGCTAATTAAATTTTATAAGTGTTTAACTTAACTATTATGTCTTTGTGAAGGGATTGCTTTACCAAGTTTTCTCTTAACATACTTAGATTAACATACTTTATAAGGCATTTATTTGCAGTAACTATGAGTTTATTAAAAGAAACAATTTCTCACTAAGGTTAGTAAATACATTCATACAGACTTATTAACAGATAATGCTTTTCATTACTGACTTTTGGAGCATTTTCATGGTCTTAATAAAAGAAACATAAAATAATAAAAATTCCAAAACAGGGATTAACTGGGCCATCCTATCAGGCATTATAAGCACCTTAATATCTATTAACTAACAATTAATACAAGAACCTTAATGTCAAGCATTACCTTTTCGTTTGCTCAACAAGAGGAGGACTCATAATAATAACAATAACAATAATAATACTAATAATAATAAGTGAAACTTCCCTAAAAGGCAATTAATATGAGGCAAGCAGGACAGGTTTTATATTCAAAACATTTTGAATTCCAGGGCCTTTAGATTGCCGGTTCAAAACTGAATCCAAAGTGCTTTTTTTTGGTAAAAATGCTCTTATATTAAAACAACACTGAAACACTAGGACATTTCAATAAGCTGGAGGAAGCCTGATAACTTTCACATGCAGGCCAGGATTGGGCCTGACAAAGCAGTGGACAGACGTGATTACCTAATTCACTTTAAAAATCAACAGTCAACAGAGCTATAAGAAATGAGCAGAGTACATTTCTGTGAGCAGATAAAACCATGTGAAAGTTAAACATATGTGTCATAACCAGCTTTGTGAAATAGGCCCCAAGTAGAAAGCAAGACAAAGCTTTGCCTAGGCTGTGGAGGAGTCCACAGACCTTCAGTCAAACCCTTGGGAGGTGGCACTGATAGCCTTAGACTGACATATTTGTGCATCAGTAATAGGATTTGCATTAGTAAATGTTAACATGAAGGGAATGGGAACAAATATCACAGAAAAGGACAGGCAGTGGATTCTGAAGATCCACTTTCTGTGTACTCTAACAGCTGGCATGCACAGTGTCTCCCTACAGAAATTTGGGGGAGGGGAGAGCTGGGTTACCAAATAAAGCAAGGAGTATGGACCACAGATATGGAGGGGGGGACATTCAGGGTGGAAGCATAGCCGTATCAGCATGATCTAAATTTGCTATTTACCCCGCTCAGTGTGGACTGCCATCGATGGGTTTTTAAAATGACAGGAAGGAGACAAACAATACACGAAGACATAAGCAAAAAGAGAGGACATTGAGTTACAATACAAAGAGATATGAATATATCAGCTACTAGTGAAGACATGCAGTTATAAAAAGAAAATTGTCTTTTGACGGAGTGGGGGAAAAAAATCATAGGCCTGAATTGTATTTATGTTCCATCTAACAAGATGAGGACCAAATAAGAATTCAGTCAAGGTGAAAAATTTATAACGTTAACAGAGACAAGTAGTAACAGTGAACTGTTAAACACAGAACTCAGTGGAAATGTTTAGCAGAGGACTGAATGATGAAAAGACGGACGCAGTTTGAGGTGAGAAGCGCCAAGTCAAGATTGCTTGTGTTGAAAGTTAGAGGGAGATGATAGGTCTTGTTTTAATGCTGGACCATGTCCTCTAAGTCTAAATATTTTCACCTAACCTACCACACTAATATCTAAATACGATTACTGCAAAAAGACATTAAGGACACCACACTGACAAGCAGCAAACTATCTCTATTCATCAAAATTTACATTGATAGCAATGAAATTTTGATTGTTTCAAAGGCCATACAGAAACTACTAATTAGGAACTAGCATTAATTGAGAGCTTTTAATAGACACTGATGTCAAACGGTTGGCATGGTTCAGCATTAGTTCAGTGAGAGGGGGGAAAGGGTCGTTATCTTTTGTTATTTTGTACTTTTTGTTTGGTACATGTACTTCAGTGGTGAGAACTCAGGAGAACCTAAGGAGGAAACTGTCACAAATGTGCACTTTTAAAGAGCAGATGAGTAGATATAATGAAAATTCACTTCACTTACTTGAACCTTCCTCTGTCACCATGCCGAGTCCTTCTGCTTTGTTCTGCCTCTCAAACGCATTCAAGTCCAAGACACTGAGAGAAGAGGCTCAAAATCAAATAAGTATCTCGTGTTCGCAATTTTGCAGCTCAAATACCATCGCAGTGCCTACCTGCAAGACTGCATTAGTCCTGAAAGACTCTTGAAAAATCCTGCATCTCTTTTTTCTTTCAGGTAATCAAGCATTTTCTGTGACAAGACAAGTGTCAAACAATTTCTTTTCATGACAAATGCAAATTAAATGGGTAAACTGGCTGCTGGGATGTCTAATGCAGAATGACCTCACCTGCTGAACTTGCACATTGCCTCCATTTAAGATGGAGATGCCCAGCTTGAGGGTGCAGGTCACCATGGGGCCAAGACGACCTGACAGCAGAAATGTAAGGTTAAAAATCACGACCCTTGAAGATGGAGCCGGTTAGACAGGTCATTAAAAAAAATTAGAAATAATATTTGTTATAATAAAAATCATTCCTGTAAAAGTAAGTTTTGAGGATTGATTTAAAAGTAGATACTATCCAAAATCTTTGGATAGCAGGGTCATTCATACCTCGAGTCTGTAGTGGTTGAGGCAGATGGCTGCCCTCCCTGCTGGTCATTTCATCCTAATAAAGGGAAGCTTTTCTATCATTGCCTCAAGCTTCCTCAGGAGGGAGGAAATTGTTGGATTTCTTAATGTAAACATTTTGCTTGAGATGATAAAACTGAATTGGATCACATGCATTGTGCATGCCAATGAAATAAAAGATCATGAATGAATAAATAACAAAAAAGACTGAACTTAAGAAAATTAGGCTCTGGTCCATGATTACATGTGTGACTGATGTCCAGTAAAATGCAAAAGAGCACTTCATGGGATGAAAAAGAATTACTCCCTTTAAACAATGTTGAGCAGCAACTCTTTTCTGCGGCGTTTTTAGCTGTGTAGTGAGATTCTCACCTTTACTAGCGCTGATCATCTGCAGCACCATTTCAGCAGCCCCACGAGCATGCAGCCTCGCCTGCTGATAAAGGATCTTCTGCTTTTCCATCTCCTTTTCCTGAGGGGTGAAACGCACACACAGTCACAGTAACTGGGGAAAGGTAGATCTGAGAAGCTTTGCTGTAAGGCCCACGCAAGAACCAGGGTACCTCAAATGTCTTTTCTTTCCCTTCTTCCTCCTCTTCTTCCTCATCCTCTGCACAGCTCTGAGAACACAAAGGGTCTTTTCAGGGTTTGATTTAATTTACCAAAAAATAGACAGTTTTACTACATTTTATTTGTTGATAATTGATAAATCAAACTTGAAAGATCGCTACCTTTGCCATCATGTCTGCATATGCAATATACAAAGGATCTTCTTCCAAGTGACTGAAAAAACCCAAATCATGTGGCATTACTATCATGTATAGTGCCAATAAAAATACATCACACTGACAAATTGAGAAATTATTCCTTTATGTTCAGCTTCTACAAAACAAATCTGCACATTTTTCCTCCGGCTTGCAATCCTATTTATCCATTTTGACTGTTTTGATGTCAGTTGCCCAGTCTTGAGCCAACTATTACCTCTCTAACTAAAGAAACTGCGGCCACTAACAGTTACATGCTGTCATGCTTTCATAAGCACTAGCGCCTAGACATGTGCAGATGTACACTTTCTTCTGCACATTGATGTGGTGGGCGGATGTTACTTAGCAGATTTAACAACTGAAAAAAAAGTTTGTGCACTTTCTTTGAGTAACCAGGTCATAATTTCTGCTTATAAGTGCTTTTTAGCAATTTTATACTGAAGAAATGGCAGACATTTCTATAGCTGATGCCTCAATAACTGGGCAACTCACAAATAAAAATCTAGATGGGCAAATATTTGATTTTAGAGTGAACCATACCTTTAACGTTACATTGGAGTAAGATTATTACCAATTTACACAGCAGAGCTTTAACCATCTCACCTTCTCTCTGTTAGAGCATTGTGGCTGAAGTGGAGAATGAGTTGGTGGAGTGGGTCGGGCTGGATCTCAGCCACCTCCTCTTCCTCCTCCTCCACAATCTTCATTGGGGTTTTCTGCACAGCAGTGAACAATTAGCTCTACTCAAATCTCATCTGCTCACTACTCATTCCGTGAGACCTTTGATTCACTGGCAATGTCTGTATCTTTACAAACTCACTGACAATTCAGCACATTCACACAGTGTCCAAAACACTGACATGGGTCATTAACATTCACCTAGCACTGGCATGCAGATGATGTTTTTTTTTTGTCCTGGTGATCCGTGGAGAGGACAGGAAGTTAAGAGAGACTCATGAAAAATGTTGGAACAGGTTTTCAAATACATGCATGTTACAGCAAACAGATGCAAGCAGTAAGCCATTTGGTGATATGAATTTGAACATGGGGAATGATCCTGACAGCAAAGGAGCCCAACAAAGAGGGACTATCAAAACTAGACAATCTTCAAGAACTGAAACTAAATTGGTTTGCAGAATAAAACTGACAAGAAAATAATGTTCCCAAAAAGAAAAGAGAATAATCTAATCATTGAGCGCCTCGTGTACAGCTTTAATCTTTAACAAAGTTTTTGCTGCACATTTGCAAGATCTAATATGAAATGTGATCTTCACATGACTACGCGAGCATGCCACTGACGTCACGTCCACAGAAAGTACTGTAATTTCACCTTCACACTCACACTACAGACTTACAGAGTACAGCGAAAAGACAACTGATGGGTTGGATCCAGATCGGACAGCCAAACAGCTAGAAACAGTCTCCTACTGTAGTGAAAGGCCCTCCTTACCACTGCTGTCAGAAAGGCATAGCCTGCTTTTCTAGTGCTGTGAGTGCCGGAGCTGGCCCTGTGTCTCCTGAGTTGGTCATGCAGTCTCTGACCCCTGACGGATCTTTGTTTGAAGGGTTTTGCACGCCTAGCGCGAGGGCCCCTGGGTACTTTGGGCGAGGTCCCCACCCGGGCGCGCTCCCATGGCTCAACCGGCGCGGAGCTAAAGAAGCATTCGGCAGACAGGACTGGCAGAGGGGTGCCAACGCAGGGCACGTGGGGCGATGGCAAGGCTAGCCCAGTACTTACTGCCAGATCCTGAACTAGCTTCTCCTCAAAGGAGTACTCCTCTGCCTCTATCCAAAGTCTCTCATAGGCCGGGATGAAGAGGTTGATAGCACGATGCCTGGGGAGGGGGAGGTGGGGAGGAATGAAGGGGAGTGAGGGAAGGTAGAGTGGCATTAGGGTAGGTTCTGGTGAGTTTTTGGTGGAGACAGGAAGGACAGATGTTGGGAGGAGGAAGGGGTTACAGGAAGTGCAGTTCAGGCAGGTTGGTGATTGGTCAATGTGGGATCCACTGGCTCTTCTGACTGGTCATGTTTGGTATCTAAAATAACTGCAGTTACTTCATTATAGGAGCATGCACACTTTAGGAGGGGCGTACAGTTTTCCAACACATCAGCAGCTCTGTTCAACTTCTACTTCTACTTTCACGTATTAAATTTAAAAGATGTATGTTCCTCCAAAAAGATGCACAGGTGTGTTGAAAAACTGCACAGCCTTTTCCAAGATGAAAAACAAATCTCTAAATCATCATAATAGCAGGAGGCAAAATGGCATAAAATGACTTTTTATATCTTAGTGAAACCAGGCATAATGTTGGAACCAAGCTAATCAACTTATCAAGGTCAAGACTGCATTTGATAGATTTCTTTCTGCCTTTCTTCTTCTTTCCTTTCTTCATTGCTTCCTTTAAGGTTCACCTGAAATGAAACAGAAGCCCTGCAGCTTGCAGTGCGTTTCCACTTTCCAATAAAGTTTGTTTCGGTCAATTCTCAGGCTCATTCTAGCTGACCAATCAGAATCAACAGTGCAGAGACAGTTGATTGCTAGGCAGAGATCGGTCCACAGCCTGGTGGATGAAGGGGAAGAGGTTGAACAGATGAAGCATTCGCCCCGTAGTTCACTTTACCGTCAGCAGGGAGAACAGGCGGTCAAAGCTGGAGGCTTTGAATGCCCTTTCCAGCCAAACCTCCCGATAGCCATTCAGGAAGTAATTATTATTTTTGTATCTGAGGGAGGATGAGGTAGTGTTATGCAAGAAAACAACACAGAGGAGAGAATGTCATTAGGGAGGTGATGAGGGGTTCACATGGGCACACAATCAAGAAAAAAAATGACCCCCGCCCTCCCACATCTACTTGGTGATTGCTTGTTATGTACGGTTAGACTGAGACAAGGCAATGTCTTAACTGGCTTGTTTAAATAGAGAATGTCAATATTTAAGTATTGACATTTTTAGCATTGTCAGAAGTGTGACAGATGTTAAAAAAATTGCAAAAAAAAAAAAAAACTCACCTGGGTAGATTGTAGAGGGGAGCCATACGGAAACAAGCCACTACAGCACGCTTACGCTGTTTGGACAGCAGCTTCTGCCATACACATTTTTTGTTCCTCAGAGGTTGCTCCACCTGACAGAGATAACAAAGATGTGTGAAATCACATGAATGTTATAATGAAGTTTGGGATGAGTAGAAAGTGGATGGATATCTGTGGTTACAGTAGCTTACTGATGAACATTTCTAGCTACAAGATTTAAATTTAAGACTTTAAGCCTTAAATGTGGAGGGTGACACTTTAATAATGAGCAAGTTGAGCGTGTGCAGCCAGGTGTCAGAACGTAGAAGCTAGCAGTCACAGTCTTTACATTTCATTACAGTCAACTTGGTCTTGGGCATTATTACTGAAATAAACATGGTCTGTGCCATATCTAAGGTTATGTTTCTTCCTGTCATTTTATAAATGGACTGGTGCTTATATAGTGCTTTTCTACTCTAACTGAGCACTCAAAGTGCTTTTTAAGACAAGCCTCATTCACCCATTCACACACAATCACTGTGGTTCAGTCCTTTATATTTGAACCATTACATTGTGTCTATCAAATGGAATGAAAATAGTAAATGAATAGGGAAAACTCTGCCCAAGAAGAACTTTCAAAAGTTAAATTTAAGGAAACTAATTCTATAATGTGAAGTATTTTTAATAGATGTTTTCGGCGGGGGACTCAACAGACTCTAGAACAGCCACTGATGGTAATAAAAAACAATGCTAGGTACAGAAAAAGTTTGATTATAGGATGTTTCAACATCTTCAGAATACCCATTTGTCCTTTTTTACAGTCTAAAGTGTAAAATATAAAATTTGCAATTGAACAAAAAGGAGAAAAGTTAAAAAAAAAACATTAAATTCCTACACTTGAGAAATTTTGCATGCAAAAATAATTTAATTTATCAAAAATGTTGAATAAGACTTCTTGTAAAATTGCTGACACAATGTAATCTTACTTGAGGTGTATTTGATGTCATTTTTAATTCTTTTACAGTACACTTCAGTGTCATGTGATGCTGTCGATATGTTCTCACCTGCTCCAGGTGGAAGACTGCAGCAGAGATGCTCTGGACTCTGTCCACTGTGTGTTCCGAGTTTGCCGGTTCCTCGCTCTTCACCACAACATTTTTGTACAAGTTCATCTGCCACTGGACCGCTGGGTCATCAGACTACAACACAAAAACAATTGAAAAAAAATTAAACAAAGCAGATTATGTATAACACTACCAATACACAATTTAATTAACTAAGCTACTTTTGCCTCTTGAACTGTAGGAAACAATCTTACCTTGTCCTGGAGATGGAGATTCTGACGCAAGTGCTCCTTCACCTCATCATCTGTGTCTTTCTGTGAAGAAACAGCGCATTGAGAACAGTGAAAAAAACGCAACGTGGTGTTATTACATCAACTGAGACTTAAGCACATTTATATAGTGCTTTTCTAGTCTTACTAACCACTTAAAGTGCTTTAGACTAAAAGTCACCATTTAACCATACATTTATTCAGTACTTTAGCTTTCTCACATCCATGGCTAATTAGAATCACCAAGTAGCTTAACATGCATGTCTTTGAACTGTGGGAGGAGTTCTTTTAGGAAACCCACATGGCACAGGGAGAACATGTAAACTCCACACAGAACGCCCCCAGCCTACCAGGAACTGAACCAGGAACCTTCTTGCTGAAAGGTGACAGTGCTAACCACTGCACCTCTATGCCTCCATCTCAGGTTTTAAAAAATGTACAGTATACACGCACATTTACACATCTATTATTTATATGTCTACTTATTAAAAAAATGAACTTTATATCTTTTTCCAAATAACATATGTTATTGTAATAGAGGCTCAAGCCGCTGTAATCCAAGGATAACAAAGAACCCATCGAATAAAGTGTTATAGCAGGATGACTGGCATTGATGTGCTGATGAATAAGACCATCCTGACTGATGAGTCAAGTACAGATACAGACGAACCACTCTATCAGTAGACCAAACACTGATGAAAGGAAGTTGGACTCCAGGGAGACCTAACTTCCAACTTCATTAAAATTATCCATCAATCAAATCATATGGCCTAAAGTAACCTATTATATAAGGCTGATCCAGATAAGGATGAATACAGGACATGTGGATCTTTGCATAAAGCGAATGCTAAAAATGAGTATGTATTGTAGCTGTTGCGAAATTCTTTCCAGGTCCTATTTTGTCAGCTCACCAGACTGTAGCGTATCTTGGCCAAGGAGATGAGCTCCTGGTCTCCTGGGGTGCACATGTTAAGGCCAATAGGTAGCATCTTCTTGAGGGCAGCTACGATCAGAGACGTTTGAATGGAGTAGTATTCACCACGACGGCGCTTGTGCTTCCTCTCCTGGTCCCCACCTGACTACAGAGATTAAAAAAACAGTTTATTCTGTGGTAGGAACTCTGAGAGAGCTGAAGGTACTCTGAATCTGTCAACAAGTTGAAATGTTAAGCTGCAATTTTCCAACATCGCTGGAAAATTAGCACTGGCCTATTCCATATCTTAAATGTATGTTTCTTCTTACACCTTCCACTTTACTGTCATTACTTAAATTCTTTGCTCTTATTCACAGCTTATTGCTGTCTTTTCGAAACCAAGACAAAGGAGAGCTATTTCACTTTCAGCTTATATTTTTACTCTTGGACTCCAGCTGAACTACATAATTCACAGGTAAAATAAATCCTTATTTATCTGATACAGCACCTTGGTGTAGGCCCCTCATTTCATTCACTATCTGAAACAAGCAGTTTTAACTCCTCACTACCTCTACACAAGCTTTCTACTGATTAGCTGCCCCTCCTACAGAGATAAACTACAGGTGGGCGGGGCTTCTTTGCTCATAGCCAGAGCCATGTGCCTGAAATGACCATATTAGGGATTCCTGGAAGCTCTGACATCATACAGACTCAAAAGAGTAGAGAAAACTGTTTAGAGCAGGCTAAAGCCTGATGTTTTGGCCCACAGGGATTATTTGTACATACGCTGACTTCATTACTTGAAATTCTGGTCATGTTTAAAATGAGCATGCACCATTTTTAAAGTATTAATATGACAGAAAATAAGATAAAAGCGGCAGAGGTCTTCTTCTTCTTTCGACTGCTCCCGTTAGGGGTCGCCACAGCAGATCATCTGCCTCCATCTCACCCTATCCCTTGCATCCTCTTCCCTCACACCCACCCTCTGCATGTCCTCCTTCACTACATCCATCAATCTTCTCTGTGGTCTTCCTCTTCTCCTCTTGCCTGGCAGCTCCATCCTCAACATCCTTTGTCCAATATATCCACTATCCCTCCTCTGAACATGTCCAAACCATCTCAGCCTTGCCTCTCTGACTTTGTCTCCAAACTTCTCAACATGAGCTGTCCTTCTGATGTACTCATTTCTAATCCTGTCCATCCTGGTCACTCCCAGGG
>VUQH01080681.1:0-23634 GCA_015106775.1 Etroplus canarensis | reverse complement strand
TGTACTCACGCCGTGAAGTTCGTTGGAGTCAGATGTAGTCCAGCTTATTGTCCAGTGAGCAGACGTTGGACAAGATGATGGAGGGTAGCGCTGGCCGGCTAGGGTTTGATCTTAGCCTAGCACGGACACCCGCCCGCTTTCCGCGCTTTCGCTTCCTCGAGCACCGCTTGCGATGACGTCTGTCCCAGCCACCGGCGTCAGGTAACGCCGAGGACTGAAGGTCTGGTCCACGTAGCAGGCCGAGGTCACGAAGTTTGCAGAGAACTTCATCGTGAAGGTGAGTGGCTGCATGGTCTCTTAGCTGGAGTATGGTCTGGCGGTTGTAAACATGGACACCGTTGTCTTTGATGTCCATGCACTTGAGAGTCGGGCGCTAAACAAGGATAATTACACGGATATAATGGTAATATAAACACCATTGTGGCTCCTGAAGTGGCCCCTGCGTGCTATCGCCGCGCCGCCATTTTACAATGCAGATTAATCTGCTGTGGAGAATACAAGGGAGCAGCTGAAAGGTATATTAATCTATTTAGATACTGGTAAGACAACTCAAGTTCATTTATATAGCACATTTAATTGACCAAAGTGCTGCAGAGAACATAAAAAATTAAAGTAATATATATATCTATATATCTATCCCAGTTTGGGGGTCACTGCCACCTTCACCTTCCACATCTTTTCTAGCTTATCTCTCAGCCACTGGTATTTCTTGAGCTTCTTGTGTTCCTTCTTCCTGATGTTGCCATCACTCAGGATTGCTACATCTATTGCTGTGGCCTTCTTCCTCACCTTGTCCACTGCTACTATGTCTATGATGGTTATCACCAGTTTGTCCGTCTGTATCTGGAAGTCCCACAGGATCTCAGCTTGGTCATTCTCAACCACCTTTGGCGGTGTGTCCCATTTTGATCTCGGGACTTCCAGACCATACTCAGCACAGATGTTCCTGTACTCTATACCAGGCACTTGGCTATGGCATTCATGTATACCCTGCCTGCTAGCATCTTGCACCCTGCTGTTTTGTGTGGGACTGTCTCTGGGGCATCTCTACACAGTCTGCACCTGGGGTCTATATTTAGAAAACACTTGGTAAAATTAAAAGTAAAACCAAACCTAATCAGAATTTGAAAAGGCCAGTGAGGAAAGGTATGTTTTTAATTGCAACTCAAATTCTGTTAATGAGGAAGATGATCTAAAATGAAGAGAAGGGTGATTTTGGAGTTTAGGCGGTGCAATTGATAAAGTCCAGGTGGCTGTAAATTCAATCTGTGTCATGGTCTTGTGTTTTGTAGTTTCATTTTGCATATTTTTGAGTTCTTTGGTAATTCTTAGTATTTATGACCAGCAGTGTTTCTTGGTTGATTTATGTATTTTGGAGTTTTGCGTTGTTGTTTCTGTTATTGCCTTCCTGTTTTGATTTCTACTCTTTGGAGCCTTCCTGTGTTTGTTATTTTGATCTCCTGATGCTCCCTTCTGTGTCCTGTTCTCTGTATGATATTCTGTTTCCTGCTTTACTTTGTAACCTGCTTAGTCTTGTGTATTGTGTCTAGTTTTACTTCCTGCCCTTGAGTGTTGTCGCCTGTGCTCCCTTCCCACCTGTTGCCACTTGCCTTGTTAGTCTTTGTGTTTTTATACCTCTGCCTTTCTCTTTCTCCTGGTTGCGTCATCCATGTTGCTTCCCTGTTGTTGTGTGCGTGTGTGTGTTTCCTGGTTCCTTGTGGGTTTTTTTGTAACTGAATCTCCTGCTTTTGCACTTTGTGTAGTAAGAACCCTTTCTGGCAAAATGGAGCCCTCCTTCAGTTTACTCTCTTGGCTTCCTGGAGTCTGCATATTTGGTCCACTCTCCTCACACCATGGCAAACCATGACAATCTGGAATTCAGAGTTGATAAAAGCTGCTGAAGAGTGGGCATGAGTGAGCGACATGGAACTTAAAACTGGAAAAGACCTGGTAGATGATCTAGTGCAAGCCCATGCAGGCACTTATATGTGAACAACAGTATTTTAAAATTGATCCCGAGCTTCACAGGAAGCCAGCGTGATGATTTAAGAATAGGGGAGATATACTCACGCTTCTGTTCACCAGTCAATAATCTGGCAGCAGCATTCTGGACCGGCTGCAGATGTGACAGTATTTTGCTCAGTCCAACATATATTGAATTGCAGTAATCTAGATGGGATGTAATAAAAGCATGAAGGACCTTCTCGACGTTGTTCACAGAAAGAAATGATTTAACCTTAGCTAAAAGTCTCAACTGAAGTTTAAGTTGGGGACGAAGCTGCTTTGACTGACAGGCGAACTGACACAGGCAAGATATCTGTCTGAACTGGACCTCTTGTTTGTGTTTGTGTTTTTGGTGCTTTTTGGAACCTTTTTACTGTAATTATTTGGTGAATAATACGGCCTCTGGTGACAGTAAACAGCTACAACATGCAGACTGTGGTCTGCGAAGCTGTGGGTAGGACAGAGGTCTCGAACCCACGGCTCTTGAGCTGCACGTGGCTCTTTTGCTCATCTCTAGTGACTCTGAGGCTTTGACAGAAAACTAGATGGACATGGAAATAACAGTGGTTATTCTTAATGTGATTTTTTTTCTTAAATTCATAATTGCTTTAAGGGATTCTTTAAATTCTCCATCATTTGATGTCCTATCCTGTGTTAAGCATGGATGTAAACACATCAGTAGGCGGTCCTGAGTGTTATATCCCTAGTGATGGATCCCAAATCCAAAAGAACAAACGCTGCTTGAGCTGTGGCTGGATTAGAAACTGGCCTTTTTATTTTACTGTTGTCTTTACAGTTTAGATGTTTAACTAAATTAGGCTAATTAGGCTACTTTTAATTTGATTGAGTTGCACAGTAGGTCTCCGAGTGGCATTTAAAACAGGCCTGTTCGTGCCAGTAGATATTTTTTCACCTGCATCACAACTGTTCTGTTTTGCTGGTACTAAAAGTAAGTGAAAAGTAACAGTTTTTATTATTTTAGTTTTTAGGGGGTTTTTTTGTAGCCTCTGACACATTTTTTTGTGAGTAAAATTCTTCCAAATGTCTCTTCTAAATGGTTGCTGATCCTTGGCGTAGGGACCAAAACAGTTCTGTAAATTTGCCTTTTAGAGTGCTGCGTGGCATATGCGAAAGAAGTACAGTTGAGTATTTTGTCCTTGCATAGCAGCCCCAACCACTTTTTGGATTACAGTAGATCACTCTCTTTCTGAGGTGTATGCCAGTTTATTTGCATTTAACAGAACCTTTTCTGCAGGGCTTGCTTTTCATAGAAATGCATATTTGTAACCCTCTGAGGTCTCAGTCGTTGTAGGTGCTAACACTAATCATAACCCTTCCCTAATCCTATATTTTGGAGAAGCTCAAAACAAGTTGTTTGAAAAAAAGTGAATAGTTTTTGTTGTCCGTCACTTTTAATGATTATTTTGTGTGTTCCCTGATTGCCTAGGGTTAGACTTAGGGTTGGGTTTACCAGGACAGTCGGTGACGACCTCCTGACTGCGATATAACTGATTAAATTTTAACCACTGCTTTCAGTGGTGATGTTTGGTGTAGATCCGTTGTCTGCTTTATATTTTTACCTGCCAGTCCTAATAAAAATGTCCATGCTTTGCTGGCAGTGTAGACCCATGCATCATTTTTGTTTAGCCTCACTGTCCCACCCTATTATAACTCTTTGCCCTTCCAGCAAGGGATGCGCCCTCCTGTTGAGGAACCATTGGTGGAAAAAGGCAATATTAAGCTATTAGGAAGCTAAACTAATTCACACAAATACCTGGCAAAAACAGGGAGTGATGATTGCTCTTTTAGGGTGTCTCCATCAAAGTGGATGAATGACCCCACAGAGTCGCCAGAGGTGTTATAGTCTGATGTTCTAATCTAACAGTGCAATATTTAAATGCTTCAGAAAAGATGAGTCATTGTCTGGCCAACTAAGTTTTCAAGGAGACCCTGAGAGGACATCTTTTACTTTTGAAGTCTAAACGCAACAACACAACTCAATGCAGCTATGAAGATAACCTATAAAACTTATAACAAAACATTAAGTGGTATGTATTTAGTAATTACAGACAACTTAGGGCTGTAAACACATTTCCAGCCTGTGACACACACTTTCATCCTTAGTCTGTAACCAGCAAACGTGGTTGAAACCCTGATGGCCACATGACATCATCTCCATCTACACAGACCGGTATTGCTGTAACTTTACTGTAATTGTACCGTAGGGCTTCGTCTCAGACTCTACATGCTTCAGTTAGGATGTTAAATGTTAAAGTTCATTTAACTGCAATTAGAAAAAGACTGAACAGGTATGGCTTGTTTGGAAGGATTGCGGGGAGAAAGCCTATTGTCTTTAAAAAGAACATAGCAGCATGGCTTAGGTTTGCAAAGTTGCATCTGAATAAACCACAAGACTTCTGAAAGCTGTCCTTTGGACAGACAAGTTCAAAGTTGAGATGTTTGGCCGTAACACAAAGCACATTTGGGGAAAACTAAACACAGCATATCAGCACAAACGCCTCATACCAACTGTCAAGCACGGTGGTGGAGGGCTGATGATTTGGGCTCATTTTGCAGCCACACGACCTGGGCACCTTTCGGTTATTGAGTCAACCATAAACTCTTTTGTATACCAGAGTATTCAAGAATCAAATGTAATGCCATTTGTCCGACAGCTCAAGCTGTGAAATTGGGCAGTTAATAGGACGACGATCCCAAGCACAGCAGCAGATCTCCAACAGAATGGCTGAACAAGAATCAAGAATCAAGGTTGTGTAGTGGCTCAGGCCAGACCTCAGCACCTCTGAAATGCTGTGCTGGGACCAAGGAGTGGACCGAAATTCACCCACAATGAGGGGAGCCACTGATAAAGTCATACAGAAAACGCATAAAACTGAAAATGCAAACTGAACTGGTCAGAAAATGAGTCCTGTTTACTCACAAGACTGCATGGAGTCCTGTAAAAAACTTTCTTTTTTTTATGACCATGCATCCTCTTTTTATGTGTTTATGTAACTTTAGACAACAATACTGTAGACTTTTGCACCCGAACGTGGTTTACCAGCTTATCCAGTCAGCTACAGAGACAGAGACAACACACAGCGACACACATTGAGTCTTCTACGCATTTAAAACACAGATTAGACTTGGTGTTTACTATCAGCCTGACAGCTGGAATGAACATGCGTTAAGGCCCCTTCAGACTCAATAAGAAGCACGTCTTTCTTTCTCGAACGCCTGTTCGGACAATTTTCTACAAGCCCTGCTTATCTGCCTGCTGTCTCACATCTCTCTCCATCCTTGCGTCTTTATCGCCTTTTCTCTCCCCGTCGTTCTCGTCTGTCTGTTGTCTTCTCCCTCTAAAGTGTGAAACCAGATTGAGTCATCCTCTCTAGTGTTTCCTATATGGAGCCTCTTCATCTTTTCTTGCCCTTTCTTCTCTTTTATCACTTCCATGTCAGTGTGTGAGTCTCTCAGAGTGTCAGCGTGTGATACACCTAATAGGTCTATGGTTAAAGCTTGTGTGTGTGTGTTTGCGCCGTGTGTTGACGTGAATGGAATGTCAAAGACGTCATCGTGCAGAGCAACAGCATGCTGCCACACCAACTGATCTTTTTGCTAAGAGATACAGAGCCAGCGTTCAAGGCTGCACATTAGAGGTAAATTGCAGCATTTAGGTATAAAACTATTCATGTTAGCACCAGAGGTGGTGACGCTGATTGCAGTGAAGAGTATGAATACATTTCCCATTGAACTGGGTCCTTTGTTTGGCTGTTAAGTGTTTATTATGCCCCAATGGAAACTGGTAATTTAGGATTCAGTATTCTTTGAATGTCATTCATATCTCAGTGGAAAGTTCAGAGATAGCTTTTAACAGTATCTGGACGTGCTAATGAAATTCTCCCGGGTAGTTTAACAGGTTATAAAAATAGTTCTTTTGTTTAGCTCAGTGCTCTAAAAACCTAAAATCAATCAAACTGTGTCTGCAGATGGTGCTTTTTTCTTGGTCTGCTCAGTCATGGCGGCCGTGAGAGCTTGTAATTTCTTTATTATTGCAAACTCACTTCCTGTGTGTCATAATCATTACCAAAAATGATGATAGACACTGAGCTAAGAGAAACTGAGGAAAACCAATTCAGTGTTTCCCACACATTAACTTATATTCCTGACATATTAGACTTTTTTCTCTAGCTTTTTACCCATCGACATCGTTCTTATTTTGAATTTTGAGTCACTGCTAACCAGCTAGCAAGTACATTTGAATATATGGACAAACGTATTGGGCCACCCACACATTACACAGAGGCTTTTGTGACATCCCATTCTAAGTCCATAGGGATTATTATGGAGTTGGTCCCCCTTTTGTAGCTATATTAAGTTCCATTATTTTGGGAATTTTTGCCCATTCATCCAGAAGTGCATTTGTAAAGTCAGATTGTGATGTTGGACAAGGCAAACTGGCTCACACACTCCCTTCTAATTCATCCTAAAACTATTGGATGGAGATGAGGTCAGGGCTCTGTGCAGGTCAGTTATGTTCTTCTACACCAAACTAATCCAACCATGCCTTTCTTTGTGCCCTGGAAAAGAAAAGAAGCTTCCTCAAGTTGTTCCCACAAAGTTGGAAGCATTAAATGGTCCAAAATGTCTTGGTAAGCTAAAGGACTAAGGCTTCCCTTCACTGGAACTAAGGGGCTCAGGCTAACCCCAAATAGACAACCCCACAGTATTATCTCTCCTCCACCAAACTTTACAGTTGGCACAATGCAGTCAGGCAGGTAATGTTCTTCTGGCATTCGCCAAATCCAGACTCATCCATTAGACTGCAGAGAGAGATGCATCACTCCCGCCAGCACTAGCCATGCTCGGTAATGTAAGGCTTGTGAGCAGCTGCTCGACCATGGAAACCCACGTCATAAAGAGCCCAGCATACAGTTCTTGTGTTAATGTTAACACCAGAGGAGGGTTTGAACTCTGAGCATTGGCAACTTTTACGCACTATGCACCTCAGCACTCAGCAACCCCACTTTGTAACTTTACATAGTCTGCCACTTTGTGGCTAAGTTGCTGTCATTTCTAAATGCTTCCACTTTGCAATGATGCTATTTACGGCCGATTATGGAACATCTAGGAGAGATAAAATTTCATGAGCTGACTTGTTGCTTCTTATTACAGTATCACACTGGGATTCAGTGAGCACTTTATAACGACACATTCTTTCAGAAATTTTTTAAAGGCAGACTGACACAACTGTGGCAGTGAGACTGAATGAAACCCTGAATTCCGGAAATAAAAGGTTTGGTCCAGTAGTTTTTTCATATACTTTAGTCATTATGGCAAACCTGACTACTGAGTGGAAGTGAAAAAAGGCAAAGATGGGACGAACTATAAATGCCTAAACCTGTAAATTAGGCTCCTAACACCCCTCCAGCCTAATTGTGTAGACTTTGTAGGTCTCTAAAACACAGCTGTTAACCTCTGAGGAGCCAATATTGCTGCGACTGGAGCATCAGAGCAAGCACTGACGTCAAAGGAAAATGAAACTGTGCCTAATGAGAGATGCATGAGGCATCTGACAATATAGCATCATATTTATTCACTGGAAACAAATTGGCTGACTAGTTTGCTAATGTAGCAAGCCACGATGTTCTGCTGTGCTCCAGAGGATCTTTCGTTTTGTGGCCATTCAGACTCCAGCTCCACCATCTTGGACTGCAGCTGGAAATATTATTCATCTGTGGCTCCTCTAACTAGAGCTGAGAACTGTGCCACTACACGGAGCTCACAAAGGTTGCAGAGCAGAACAAGGGCTAGCTGCAGTTCAAGATAGCGGAGGTAAAGTCTGCCCACAAGATGAGGAACTAAACAAAGAGGCAGCTGAGTCTTGTGTCCTTATTTATTGTACCTAAGTTTAGATCATTTATTAATTCATTCAAGAACACATTGGTGCACTTTCTTTGACATGCATGCACACACGCATGCTCCCCCTGCCACTGCTACCGCCGCAACCACACTTAACTCTGTTGGAAACACTGTAATTGATATTTAACATCCCGATTAAGAGTAATGATTTCTGTCTCAGTGCGCAGCTGTGGCAGGTTTTTGTCACTTTGTTTCATGGACACAGGCGTTGATCTTTTGCTTGATCGGTGGTTTTGCTGTTAGTGGTGCCGTTTAAGTGCAACAGCGGACCTTTTTAAACGAGACCATGCAATTTCTGGAGGAATCGCCGTGGGATTGCTGCTACTGCTTTTTGGCACCAACAAACACGCCTGAAAGTGCAGCTGATGATGTGTGCCTAATAAAGTGGCTGGTTATTTGCTGCCGTGTGATTGGCTGCTCAGGCATTTGCATGAATGGGCAGTTGAACAGGTGTACCTGGTGAAGTGGCCGGCGAGTCTAAATGTGCTGTTTAAGAGGCAGCAACTGACCAGTTGTTAAGTACAGATTTTGCATAAATGACCCGAAAATCGTAAAACGTACGCCCGGCGTCAGTAATAGCCACGGTTGCACAACAAGGCATGCAGTCCCACTAATCACTAGTGATTTAGGGGTCAAGAGCTACAACTCATGAGTCAATATTTTATGCGTTCTTATTCTTTTCCAGTATGTTGTTTCTCCAAATACGAAAGACGTATCCTTTTTGCAACTCTCACGTGTGCAACTCAGATAAGCATCAACTTCCCCAAGGCCGCCTAAATGATAAAATGACATAGAAGCCTGTTATTCTGTGTTGTCGAACTTTCATATTGACTCTGCAGAGATCTGACTCATTTGCTGTGAAAGGCGGCCTAAGCCAAGAAGAAGAACCAACTGTATATAGCTCTGCATAACTGCCACCACCTGAATACCCTGTCACATTAGATTTAGGATGAGCTGGCTCAAGACATGGGGACCCGACCTGGGAATGATTACAATGAACCCTCAGGTTGTCTGTGTTGCTGCCGTGAGCTGTATTTATTTTGATTCTTTTAGATGGAATAAGGTTCCAGTGTTGTTGCTCAACTGGCTAGGTTGCGCTTCTCGCTGGCTTTCGCAGAAACTCTATTATCTGCTACATTTGCTTCACTAACAGAGGAATAAAATCTCATCTTCCCCAGTTGGAGGCAAGAAACAACATTACAACTCTGCGGATTATGTTTGTGTGCACCTAGGAGGGTACAATTCAAAATAAATTGCCTGTGGCATAAGTTGCCTTTCTTGTGTTGCCTTTGCTAATGCAGTCAGTGATGTATTAACAGCTGCCTGATTGGATACTATCAGTGATTTAGACCCAGACTATTAAGCATTTATTTCAAATGCCTATCTTAGAAAAAGTGTGGACGTTTATATAAAATAGATTAATGATGCTCACTTTAAAGTAATTATCCCCCGCTTTCCTGCAATTAAACGAAAGTCTGTAATGTGTCGCCGTAGAGATTTTGAAGGTTATTAGAAGTTGCAGAGTTCTAACTGCATTAGTCTGTACTACCTTGGTCTCCACAACATATTTTTTTATTTTTGTTGTTAAAAGTGCTTTGCATCACCGTGCACAGTGAAAAACTACCTGTTCTCACCAAATGTAGTGGTAAGGCAATATTCACTTTTGCCAGTAGCAGTTTGGATCACTGACAACAGCTTAGCTCTTCATTAGACATGCCTCACCAGTACTGGGTTGGACCCCTTTTACCTTCAGAACTGCCGTCATTCTTTTTGGTATGGATTCAACAAGGTGCTGGAAACATTCCTCAGAGATTTTGGTCCATATTGACACAATAGCATCACTCAGTTGCTGCAGATTCGTCCGCTGCACAGCCATGATGCAAATCTCTCGTTTCACCACATCCCAAAGGTGTTCTATTGGATTGAAATCTGGTGACTGTGGAGGCCATTACAGTACGGTGGACTCATTGTCATGTTCACACAACCAGTTTCAGTTGATTTGAATATGTGACATGGTGTGTTATCCTGGAAGCAACCACCAGGAGATAGGTACACTGTGGTTATAAAGTGATGGACGTGGTCAGCAACAATTCAGGTAGGCTGTTCAAACAATGCTCAATTGGTACTAAAGGCCCAAAGTGTGCCAAGAAAATGTCTCTTCCACCATTACCAGTTTGAACTGTTGATATGATATGGTCTCCGCTGTTTAGTACTCTCTTCTCTCTCCTGGCCCTCCTGCTCTCCTTGTCAACCTCTCACAAAACCTCAGAGCCAGTGTTCTTGGGGCAAGTTGGTCGTCAGTGACACATCTCCTCATCTAGCTCTCCTCTCAAAGCAGTACTTAAGAACTGGTCCTTTTCCCCATCTTCACCAGATTGTTGTTTGATGCCTTGTGTGCTGTTCTCTAACTTGCTGCCTTGCTGACTTCTGGCTCCTGGAACCCTCTGAAATCTTACCTGCCTCCTTGCCTTCCTGATGCAGGATCCCACTCCACCTGCAACACGCTCACAGTCTGCACAACCGAGAACCACCTCAGACAGATTGCTAAGGTTAAATCGCATACACCATTGGAGCCTAGCTATTCACCTGCCTGCCGCTGCTTCACCTACATACCTCACCCCAAGAACTCTGTATTTGCCCAGTATCCACACTTTCATGCCAAATTTTGCCCTACCATCCAAATATTACTGCAGAGATAGAGACTAATTGGACTAGACAATGTTTTTTCAACCTTCTAATGTCCAATTTTGGTGAGCCCATGCAAACTGTAGCCTCAGTTTCCTGTTGTTAGACGACAGGAGTGCCATCTGGTGTGGTTTTCTGCTGCTGTAGCCAATCGGGTTCAAATTGTTGTGCTTTCAGAGACGATCTTCTGCATATCTTGGTTGTAATGAGTGGTTATTTGAGATACTGTTGCCTTTCTATCAGCTCAAAGTAGTCTAGCCATTCTCCTTTGACCTCTGGCATCAAGAATGCCTTTTCACCCAGAAAGCTTTCACTCAATGGATATTTTATCTTTTCTGGACCATCTTCTGTAACCCTTAGACATGGTTATGCAGGAAAATCTCAGTAGATCAGCAGTTTCTGAAATTATTAGGCCAGTCCGTCTGGTACCAACAAGCACATCATCTTCTTAGCCACTGAAATCACCTTTTGTCCATATTTTGACGCTTGGATTGAATTTTAGCTGTTTTTCTTTACCATTAAATGCATTGAGTTACTGCCATGCTGCCATTACACATTTGCATTGGCAAGGAGTTGAACAGGTGTACCTAATGAAGTGACCGTGCATGTTAAGTTGATTCTCATTTGCAGGACCATATTTTATGTTTTTTTATTCTGCAAAGTGCTTAATAAGAAAAATAATAAGACCAGTTTATTTTCAATTACTGTAGTTGCTAAAGGGTTCCTGGGTGTAAATATTGTACTGCATGTACACATGAGTCGTAACACTTGGCACTTGGCAAAGACAGCCAGTGGTAACACAAAAATCCTCGTTTTGTTGTGTTTCAGTTAAATAAACATCACCACACTCTAAGATTTATATTCTTGCCACCTCGTGCTAACACGATCATCCCTGATTGATTTACTAGCAACCAGTACCTTCCCTCCTATTTTGAAAGTTCATGTGCTGGCTCTAGGTTAGGTCTAGGTTATGGCTGCGGAGGTCTTCGGCATCATTCAGCTGCTTCACTGATGTGTCTGTCTTCCCACGCTCCAACTCCATCACCACAGACTATGGCTTGCAACGACCATCCTGTTCTGCTGTGGTGCTCTGCTGGTCACTCTAACCAGAACCTCCAGCAGGTGGAGAACTACGCTGGATATAAAAACTGAACACGCTCCAGTTAAAATAAAAGGTTTTTTTCTCATGTACAAAAATTAGAGCATGATAAATCATTTCAAAACTTGTTCCACCTTTAATGTGACCTATAACCTGTGCAATTCAAATAAAAAAGAGGGGAAAGTTAGAGGGGGAAAAATATAAAAAATAAAAAATGTACAATAAGATGGCTGCGTAAGTGTGCAACACCTTAAAACTAATATTTTGTTGGAACGCCTTTTGCTTTAATTGCAGCATTCAGTCTTTTTGGGAACACACCCGCCGTCAATTAAATTGACTCTGATTAACCCAGAATAAAGTTCAGCTGCCCTAGTAGGATTTTCCTGACAATTGCTCAGTTCCATCCTACAGCAGTTCACAGAGAGCTGACAAAGCATCAAAGGGATCTTATTGTTCAAAGATATCAGTGAAGAGAAGGGTACAAAAACTTCCACAGCATTTCATATCTTATGGAACACAATGAAGACAGTCATCAAGAAGTGGAGACAATATGGAACCACAGTGATGTAAATGAGAACTGGACGTCCCTCCAAAATTGATGAAAAGACAAGAAGAAAACTGGTCAGGGAGGCTGGCAAGAGGTCCACAGCATCACAGGAATTTTTGGCAAATACTGGTTTTGTAGAACATGTGACAACAATCTCCTGTGTTCTCCAAATGTCTAGACTATGGGCTAGGGTTTCGAGATGGAAGCCTTTCCTGACAAAGAAAACCCTTCAGGCCCAGCTTCATTTGGAAAAAACAGGCACAAAACAGCACTGCGCATCACCAGTGGAACACCATACCCACGGTGAAGCAGGGTGGTGGCAGCATCATAATTTGGGGTTGTTTTTCTTCAGATAGACCTGGGGCTTTAGTCAAGGTGGAGTGACTTATGAACAATTACAGACACTAATCAATTTTGGCCCCAATCCTTCAGATGAATGCTAGAAAGCTGAAGAGGAATTTTACCTTTCAATGACCCCAACCATACATCCAAATCAACAAAAGAATGGCTTCACCAGAAGAAAATAAAAATGTCCAGAGCTGTGAAGTTGGACTTACAGGAGCGGCTGCTGATTGTATTGCTGCATAATTTATTTGTCGCAGAGCACTTGACAATCAAAATATTTGCGGAGAGGCACCTTGTGAGCAATAATTTATTAGCACATGTGCGCCTCTGTTGGGGGACACACATCAAAGCTATTGCCTTGATATCCTTTTTTTGCAAGGTTAAAGCTACTGAAAATGAATAAAGGTGTCTACATTTCAGAGTATATGTCAGGGACTGTAATAAAAAAGATGATCAAGCCAGCAGTTCACTTGTGAAGGCTCTTGGATTTCTCCTGCTTTTACATGTTTCATTCCTTTCACATTATCTTGAACAGTGCCCTTTCTTTTCTCTGTGACATATTAAGTGGATTCATTTTTTCTCCTTAACCTGATTAGATCACACGTAACCTTTTCCAAGCAAGTTATGCTGAAACAACCTGTCTCCTATCAAGGTTGTTTATATTTCTACGTGAGAGCACTTTCACCTTATTACAGGAATGCGAAGTCCAAAATGTTTGTGCATTTAGGAGTGATGTGGGGTTTAGTTGCCTCCTACTGCATGACTCATCGCCATAAAGTAAGACAGGAGGATATTTCGGCTATTACCCTGACCTCACACTCTGAGGATTTTGTGGCCACTTGGCTGTGGCAGTGTTGGCTGTGCCCTGGTGTCAGAGTGTGAAAGCTGTCAGACAGGGCCATGAGTCAGGGATGGCGTCATTAAGGCACTGCAGTGGTCCTCAGCTGTGTGAATATGTGTTTGGTCAAGGGAGTAATGGGCCATTTTATGGCTAATATAGCAGGGATGCTGTCATAGGCTTTGCTCACATTAGGTGATTATGGAGTTAGAATGATATCAGGCATTATGGATCTGGGACTTTCTGTAGTCCTGTGAACATGTCTTTTATATACAAGCCCTGTTATAACTGAACATTCAATATGTTATTTAAAGAAATGATTTGTGATTCCACATGGGAACCAAATGATGTCATCTAATCTTACTGGATGTTTCAATGTAGCCAAATTTATACAGAGACTTACATATGCTACACTTGTTTTACAAACTGGGCACATAATCCAGTACCTGTAATACACAGTCGTATGAAAAAGAAAGTTTCACAGGACTGCATAGAGTCCTGTGAAAAGTACTAGCCAGTACATCCACAGAATTGAAGAGTGTAAGTAGCTGCCAGGTACTGCTAATCAGTTACGCTAGTCAAATACACAGGGGCGGCAGTGGCTCAGTGCGACAGTGACTAGTTGAGAACCAAAGGACTACTCTACTGATGTGGCGCTGGTTCGATACTCACCTGGAGATGTTTGGCCATAATGCACAGGCCATTTGGGCTTACCAAATATTGAGCGCAGCGGCAGAGGGCTGTTAATTTGCACTTGTTTTGCAGCATCGGGACCTGGGCACCTTTCAGTCATTGAGTTGACCATGAACTCCTCTGTATTCTGGAGCTGAATGTGAGGCCATCTGTCTGGCGGCTAAAGCTGTGAAACCGGGTTATGGATAGGACAATGGTCCCAAGCACAGCAGCAAATCTCCAACAGAATGGCTGAAAAAGAATCAAGAATCAATGTGTTGCAATGGCTCAGTTAAAGTCCAGACCTCAATCTGATTGACATGCTGTGCCGGGACCTTAAGAGAGCTGTGCATAAATGAATGCCTGCAAACCTCAATGAACTCATGCAACGCTGAACAGAAGAGTGGGCTAAAATTCTCATCAGTGATGTGACAGACTGATAGTCATACAGGAAATGATTACTCAATGTTATTGCGGCTAAATATGGTTCTACAAACTATGGAATAATAGGATGTACTTGGGTTTTCACTTGACTGTGAATAAGGAGGTTAGTTTCTTTCTGACATTAGTATAAATGTAAAGAAATGTCTAGATCAAAATGGCACAGTAGTTCCATTAAATGTCTTTGTAATATTATCTGTATATATACCGATCAGGCATAACATTTTGACCACCTGCCTGATATTGTGTTGGTCCCCCTTTTGCTCCCAAAACAGCCCTGACCCATCAAGGCATGGACTCTATAGGCCCATGAAGGTGTGCTGTGGTATCTGACACCAAAATGTTAGCAGGACATCCTTTAAGTCCTGTAAGTTGCGAGGTGGGGCCTCCATGGATCGGACTTGTTTGTCCAGGACATCCCACAGATGCTCAATTGGATTGAGGTCCAGGGAATTTGGTGGCCAAGTCAAACTCATTGTTGTGCTCCTCAAACCATTCCTGAGCCATTTTTACTTTGTGGCGGGAAGCATTATCCTGCTGAAAGAGGCCACAGCCATCAGGGAATGCTGTTTCCATTAAGGGGTGTAAATGGTTTGCAGCAGTGCTTAGGTAGGTGGTACGTGTCAAATAAACATCCACATGAATGGCAGAACCCAAGGTTTCCCAGCTGAACATTGCCCAAAGCATCACACTGGCTCCACTGGCTTGCCCTCTTCCTCTAGTGCGTTCTGGTGCCATGTGTTCCCCAGGTAAATGACACACACACACACACACACACACACACACACACACACACACACACACGCACACGCACACGCCCAGACTTCCATGTGATATAAAAAAAGCATGATTCATCAGACCAGGGACCATTGCTCCACAGTCTAGTTCTGATGCTCACATGCCCATTTTTGGTGCTTTTGGCAATGGACAGAGACCAGCATGGGCACTCTGACTGGTCTGCAGCGGTGCAACCCCATACACAACACACTGTGATGCGCTTTGTATTCCGACACCCCTCTATCAGAACCAACATTAACTTCTTCAGCAATTTGAGCTACAGTAGCTTGTCTGTTGGATCGGACGACACATGACTGAGACTTTGCTCCCCAAGTGCATCATGGAGCCTTGGCCACCCATGGCGGTGTTGCCAGTTCACCACGGTTCCTTCCTTTGACCACTTTTGGTAGATACTGCCCACGGCAGACTGGGAACGCCCCACAAGAGCTGCAGGTGTCTAACCATCACAATTTGGCCCCTGTCAAACTCACTCAAATCCTCAAGCTTGCCCAATTTTCCTGCTTCTAACACATCAACTTTGAGGACAAACTATTCACTTGTTGCCTAATATATCCCACCCACCAAGAGGTGCCATGATGAAGAGATATTTAGTGTTATTCACTTCACCTGTCAGGGATCTTAATGTTATGGCTGATCGGTGTACACTGAAAGCTAATTCAGTAGAATAAAAACATTGTCCCAGAAAGAAAATTTGGCTTAGGAAGAGAGAAAGAAAAGTATTATGAGAAATAAATACAGAGATTTGATTGTATGTGCTGCGTGTAGCACTGGATCAGGTAGGTAAACAAAATCAAGCTCATCAGTTGCAGCAGATCAGCTGATGGCTCAGCGGATACCCTTCCACTCATTCAGTAGGCAAATCAGATGTGGAGCATTCTGTTTAATCTATCTTTAGCCTGCCTACAGTTGATGCTGCCTCTGCAAGCCCCTTTGTAACCCACCTCCAACTTAACTCCTCGTTTGATGCTTTGTCTAATTCACACGTATGTCATTAATACCTGTTTTGTTCTGTGCTAGGGTCTTGCTGCCAGACATAAATTATTGCAGATGAAAAAAAAAAAAAACACCTTTTGTCTGTTGAGGTCCTGACTGAAATGTGTTTTTAAAACGAATCTTAAAGGATTAGGCACTTCTGGCACTCCTGTGAAAAGGTGAAAGTGCTGTAGCTCATAGAAAAAGCAATGAATGACTTCAGTAGGAGAAAGGCGCTTTAAGCATACCATACTTTGAAAAGATTACCCGTCATCAAGTTCAAAAGAAAAAAATGAATCCTCTTACTGTCAAAGAGAAAAGAAAGGGTACTGTTCAGGGAGAAAATGTAAAGATAGTTTGAGAGGAATGAAAACATAAAAAGCAGCAGCAATCAAAGAGCCTCAACATTGAGCTGTCAGCTTGATGTCCATCTTTTTGCTGCAGTTCTTTACGCATACTCTCAGATGCCTCTGACTATATTTTGTTTTCAGTAGCTTTCACCTTTAGAGTAGTTGTAACAGCATTTAACATGTGTCAACAATAAACGAGGAATTTTAAGGCCTTTATACTGGATTTGGCAGCTCTTGAGGGTTCCCACACACGGAGCTTCCACAAACCATCTAACCATCCACTGACCTCTAATAATGCCACTGAGTTTCCCTGGTGTGCTATATTTTCACTGTGCAATTATAGAAGTATTTATGTAGATTATTTTATATTAGTTGCACAAGAATTTTAGTATAGTTTTTTTTATTATTTCAGTACTTAAGAACTTCTGAGAGCCAGTGGAACAGAATTTTGTTAAATGTACATTTTTTTAATGTACTGTTACATGACAATAAAGTTACTTACCCTACCTAGAGGCACACACATGTTAAGTAAGACTGTTCACAATGTAATCTTCTGAAAATATTTTGCAGCAGTAGGATCAGCTACCTCTCCAGTGAGTCTCTCAGTGGATTTTAACCGCATGGTCTTAAATTGCAAATGGTAGTTGTTGGTCCACCTGTGGCATCTTTGATGCCAGCGCAGTAACTCATAAACCATTTCCCCATGTGCTTCATGTTTAGTTAAAGTGCTAGGAGACTAAGTACTTATGTGATTGTATAATGCATATTCCTGTATTGCTCCGTTTTTAGCATTCGATTTCAGCAGCTTAATAAAGGCTCCAATGAATAACAGCATTGGCTACAAATTTAAAAGAATCATCGTCCTTGAGAGATGTACCATTATTGTGAAACAAAACCAGCATCTCAATTTGTTATGAATAGTATTTTTATGTAACCATATTAATAACAGTCTTAAAAAGAACAGGAGATCACTAGTTAAATATCAAGTGCAGTGGTCTAAAAGTAGAACCTTGAGGGATACCTTTTTAGTGATTCCAGTAGACACCTTAGTATGAAATTGCATTGCTTTCTGTTATATTGTAGGTACATGCTGCACCACCAATATGCATTTTATCCAAAGTAGATCAAATGCTTCAGACTGATCAATGAGCACTGTTAATGTGAAACGAGTAGAAACCAAACTGACGATAGGATCCTAATAACTAATGTACTGATGCTAACAAAATTTAGACAGTAACACACAATAAGGGGAATAGGCTCCAATTATTGTGGAGCAGAATCAATGTGCGCTATATGGACAAAAGTATTGGGCCACCAGGATTGTTTATGGCATCCAGTTCTAAATATGTATATATAGAGCTGGTCCCCTCTTTGCATCTATAACAGCTTCCACTCTTCTGGGAAGGTTTTCTACAAGATTTTGGAGTGTGTCTTTGTTTTTTGTGGGTTTTTTGTTTTGCCTATTCATCCAGAAGAGTATTTGTTAGGATAGACAATGATCTGATTGCAAAAGCCTCACTCACAATCTCTGTTCCAGTTTATCAAATAGGTATCGGATGGGGTTGAGGTCAGGGCTCTGTGGGGGCCAGTCAAGTTGTTCCTCACCAAACGCACTTCCTTACCGTACCTTCATGTACCTTGCTTTGTTCACTGGGGCACAGTCAGGCTGGAGCAGAAAGGGGCCTTCCCCAAACTGTTCCCACAAAGTTTGAAGCAAAAAATTAAAAGGTCTTGGTAAGCATTAAGATTTCCCCTCACTGGAACAAGGGGGCCCAGGTCAACTCCCAAAAACATTGCAATCAAGTATGTAATGTTCTCCTGGCATTCACAAAACCCATCTTCATCCATCAGACTGCCTGATAGAGAAATGTGATTCATCACTCCACAGAACAAATTTCCACTGCTCCAGAGTCCAATGTGCGTCCAGTGGGTGTCACACCACTCCAATGCTCCGCAGCTTGGAATTGTGCTCGGTGATGTAAGGCTTGCATCCAGCTGGTCAGCCATGGAAACCCAAGCGCCTCAACACTCAGCGACCCCACTATGTAACTTTACATGGACTGCCACTCATGGATGAGTTTCTGTGATTTCTACACACTTCCACTTAGATCATGGAATATCTGGAAGGGAAGAAATTTTACAAACTGACTTGTTGCAACAGTGGCATCCTATTACAGTACCACACTCAAGTTCAGTGAACTCTTTGGAATGACCCATTCATTTACAAATGTGTGTAGAGTCAGACTGCATGGCTAGGAGCTTGATTTTATACACCTGTGGCAATGGGGCTGAATGAAACACCTCAGTTCAAGTACTGTCGCCCAGTACTTTTGTCTATATAGTGTACTGTATGTAGTATGAATACTACACACCTGCATGCAAGTACGATTACTGTGTGCACATTTCCATAATTTTTAAAACAAAGTCCAGAATGCCATGCTATGATTTATGAAGACAACAGTGCTTTCTCTGAGTGTGTCTGTATGTAATTCCTTGTTTGCATCAGTCCTCAGAGACCTATGTTGTTGCAACTGCTCAGGGGCATTACTGCTATTGCTGTTGTTTCTCTAGCACCTGTGTGTGTGTGTGTGTGTGTGTGTGTGTATGTGTATGTTCACCTCCTCTCTCTCTCTCTCTCTCTCTCTCTCTCTCTCTGTGTCTTTGCTTCTTTCCTCCAAGAGAGGTGAGGCATCATGGGGAAACACAACAGCAAGCTGGCTCCAGAGGTCCTGGATGACCTGACCAAGAACACCGAATTCAATGAGGCAGAGCTCAAGCAGTGGTACAAGGGCTTCCTCAAAGACTGTCCCTCTGGCATTCTAAACCTGGAAGAGTTTCAGCAGCTCTACGTTAAGGTGAGAGCAAGCCATTTCCTGCATCGCCTGCAGTGAAAACTGTTCTCATGCTGTACCATGGTTATTAAAAGAAAAAAGTTACCTCTTAGGTGACTCACAGCATTGTTGTGTTGTTACATAGAAAGCTTTTGTTGCCGAGGCTGACTAATCAATTGTTAAGAACATAGAAAGGAGGCGGAGCCTATCATAATGCCTCTGTTGCTGCCTAAAACTCCCTCCAAATATTTTTGGAGCTTTCAAAATGCCACAGTGCCACAAAGAGGCTCACTGATTTTTCATTGGTTGGATGGGGAAAAGATATTTTTAAATCAATTTTGCATATCCTCTCAGGCTCATTCGCTCCCACTCGGTTTTAAAGGGCATAGAAAACAACTGTGGTTTGTACTGATAATCTGTTAAAAGTTCTACTGGCAGAGGGAGAAAAGGAAAGGTAAATGTAGCATTTGCAAGTTGAACTTTGTACATACACTGCATGGTTGAAATGTGCTCATTTGGAAGCAAATAATACTTAAAATTGGAGCTGGAAAAATATGCATATTCTCAAAAAAAAAAATGCTCATTTTTCATACTTTGTTGAGACATTGTTGCAAACAATGATTGTCTGAAGTCTGGGACTACAGGACATCAGCAAGGACTGTGTTTTCCCTTGTGTGTGATGCTTTGCTAGGAGTTGACTATGGCTGCCTTCATATTTTTTTTCATATTTTGGGCTTTTAAATTTGGTAAGGGGAGGGAAATGGACGGTCAAGATCAGGTTGCGATCAGGCTGTCTTGGCCACTGCACAGTTTTCTACTTCTTTGCCATCAAAAACTCCTGGGTTTGCTTCCAGAGTTTGGTTTTGGTCATGTCCACTGGGTCATTCCTGTGAATTGACATCCAAGACACTTTGTTCCATTTGGCTGAATTTGAGCACAGATACTGGTAGAAACAACCTCTTACATGCAGATTCTGCCACAGCAACCACTTAGAGTGTGTAAGCAGGACTGAGCAGAAGAATATGCTTTTCTTTCCTTAATTTCTTGATGTTTAACTCATCTGGAGGAAGGACCAATGAGCTAATGCCATGGCAAGGTGTCTGTCTTTCACCTGTTTGCTCAGATTGTACTGAAACTTGCATACAATGATCACTGAACCATTGAAGGCACTTTTGCATTTTTGCAAGAATCGCTACTCCTTCTACAGTATGTTGGTCAGATTTTATTTAAATTTACACATAGTGGTCACTTAAAGAGTCTTCACATGAACTGTGCTCAAGGTCATGGTCGTATTTGTCATTTTTCAGGCACCTTTTGATTTTCACAAGAATCGCTACTTCTCCTCAAGTTTTGCTCAGATTATACTGAAACTTTCATACAATGATCATCTGATGGTTCTTAACCAAATTTGTGCTCAAATTCATGGTCATACTTGTCATTTTTACAGGAACTTTTGCATCTTTACAAGAATTGCTACTCGTCCTACTTTACTTACCAGATTTTAGTTAAATTTACACACAGTGGTCACCTAATGAGTCTTCACCCAAACTGTGCTCAAACTCAAGATCATGTTTGTTGTTTTACAGGCACTTTTTTCATTTTTGCAAGAATCACTATTCCTTCTACAGTATATTGTTCAGATTTTATTTTAATTTAAACATAATAGTCACCTAATGGAGCTTCACCCAAATTGTGCTCAACTTCAAGGTCATATTTGTCTGATTTTCATCAGAATTGCCACTCCTCCTAGTGTTTTGGTCAAAATGTAATCAAACTTACATACAATGGTCATGTAATGGGCCTTCACCCAAGTTATGCCCGAGATCAAGGTGACTTTTCCTTTTATAGACACTTTGTCTCAAGAATTGCTACTCTTAAGAGTTTTGATCTAGATTCTGATGTTCATAAAATATGTTTTTTAGCATGCCTCTTCACTATCTATTCATAAATGCCATTATTAGGTTCATTTATGGCATAATAATTTTCTAAGCAAGGTCAAGAATTATAGCTGTTGTCCTGGAAATGACTATGTGTGAGCCTGCTTGACTTCTCATCAGATTTTAATGCTCATTAGTTTGTCCAATTCAGCCAATCAATGACAAGAAAACATCAGACTTTTTCTGTACTTCACAGATTCCAGTAACCTGTGAATTGTGATGGATCATGAACTAGACAAGCTGCTATCTCTTTCATGTCATTCCTGTTTATTTGTAACCAGTACAGTATGCATACGTTATTTTAATGCACTACCATAAAACGGAAGGAATCAAAAGAGATAAAAAGTCAACTCTTCAAATCCTCTGTATGAATACAACCTTATGCAGAATGCATCCTGTTATCATCTTATGATTCTAAATACCACAGATGTCTCATTTATGCAAACTTCTTTTCTTCATTTTTTTTTAAATTTCAGTTTTTCCCATATGGGGATGCTTCCAAGTTTGCTCAGCATGCATTTCGGACATTTGACAAAAATGGGGACGGGACCATCGACTTCAGAGAGTTCATCTGCGCCCTATCCATCACCTCCAGGGGCAGCTTCGAACAGAAACTCAACTGGGCCTTCAACATGTATGATCTGGACGGAGATGGAAAGATCACACGCATGGAGATGCTGGAAATCATTGAGGTGTGTCTCTGAGAGGAGTCTTAAAAAATTCCCTTTTTAATAGTTTATTTTACATGGGCAAGTATGTTACATGACTCATGCAACACACCACATCATTTATAGCCTAATCTAATTTGCACTGACCGTCCCTATTTGGGATTTAAAAATATCTACAGAAGAAATAATTTAAAAAATCAATAACATACATAATCACACTTTAAAACACAAAACTCGAACCCAATAAAATGTAAACATATAGATGTAAACAGAGCAAAACTACAATGCAACACAATACCATAAAAACACAACTGAGCAGATTATTCATGGCTGCAGGACTGATTCTTCTTTAAAAACTGCTTCAGTTTATTTTTTTAAATTATTCCAGTCAGGGTCTGGTTTGAGTTCTGTAAGTAAAGAGTTCCATATGTTGATACTGCGAACAGAAAGTGCTGTTCGTCCAAATGAGGAGTTACACAATGGCACCGTAAAATTTCCAGTAGATGCTCGAAGTGTTAATGAACTCAGTGCTAAAGAGGAACCACAAGGTCGCTGAGCACCTGGGCAGTCTGGTTATGTAAGTGCTTGTTAATTAAATTAACATCAGCACACTGAATGAATTATCAAATCTTCACATATTTAATTTCTTAAGAACATGGCAATGGTGCTATCTCACTGATTTCTTATCTAAAATTTTAATTGCCCAGTTGTATATCATCATGAGAGGCCTCAAGAAAAAAATCATGGAGTGCATACAAGTATTTGCAGCTTGAAATGGCAAACAGTCTAATAAATTTAAATGAGTGTAAGTTTGCTTTTGTAACCTTCGTCATCTTTTGAGTTTGTTTTTCAAATTTTGAATGGGAATCTAAAGTTAGGACAAGATATTTTACTTTGAAACCTTTTGTATGGATTGGCGGTTAACTTTTAGATTTAACTTACTGGCTTCCTTTGAGGACTGGGCACTGGAAGAAGAGTGAACTGATACAGTGTTCTTAATGTCAAGTATGAGACATGAATTTTCAGACCTGCTATGGACTGTAAACGATGTGACAGCTGAAAGGAAATAGAGCAGTTCTAACAGATACTCAGATTCAGATTCAAGATTAAGATTCAAGAGCTTTATTGTCATTTTGACTACATATAGCTGGCGCAGAACATAGTGAAATGAAATAATGTTTCTCCAGGACCTGGTGCAACATATAAACATGTAAACATATGACATGTGACAGAGACAGGACTAGTTTTTATTTCTACAGTTAGAAAAATTTAAGTTTAAAAGATTTTTAAAAAATAGAGATAAATAAATAAATAAAGTGCAATGTGTGCAACAGTTGCAACAATGCAATGCAATGTAAACGATGCCAAGGACACCCTACAATGCAGAAACAGTACACAAGAAAGGCAAAAAGAAGAAAACACAAGAACAAGACACTAGCGCCGAAAGAAAGAAAGTGCCGTAGCAGCAACTGAGGTAGTGCAGGTTGTGTGTGTGTGTGTGTGTGTGTGAGTCAGACAGAGAGAG
>VUQH01080680.1:0-19883 GCA_015106775.1 Etroplus canarensis | reverse complement strand
TGGTAGAGGACCCGAGCTTGAATGATAGACCGCCCACAGGGGCGAGAGGGAATTTTTATATATATAGATATATATATATATTTATATAGATAGATAGATAGATAGATAGATAGATAGATATTTACATATTTATATTTACACGCACAATTGTAAGTGTGTAGTGAAGTTATTGTATGTAATTATTTCTAGAAGCTAGGGGAAAAGCTTAGAAATGAAAGTGTTGGGAGGATCGGCCTTGCCAATGAGGATCACTGGAACAAAAAGCTACTCCAGTTAATGATACTGAGAGAAATGTTGGGGTTTGTCAGACTTTGGTTCCATTTTAAAATCATCAGTTATACCTGTGAAAGTATTGCCACTTACATAAAGTGCATTGCCAATTTTTTTTTTCTTCTTCTTTTGGCTTCATTTCATTAAGCTCATTAAGTGGCTTGTTGCTACACTGATGAATTACTGTTAGATAAGGCAAGTCTCTTCTTTCCAAGCAACAAACATCAGGGATCAACTATTGAATTTAGATAGATGAACTCCTGTAAGAGAACAGACACCATATCAGCTTTCCTTTCCTGCTCCTCCTCTGCTTGCCTTTGTGTCCTAAGGCAATATCATCGAGATGTCTTCACATCAAACTAACTGCAGCCCTATATTAAAACCACAATGCTGAGGTGGTAGACAGTCATCACATTCTAGTGGAAAGTTTTGTTGTTTAAAATTAAGAGCTTGAGGGAGATATACAGAGTAAAAGTGGCCACATATCATATGGGTGTCTGAATGAAAGGTGCCCGACTAGCAACACATTTAAGAGATTGAGGAGGAAGCATATTAAAGTAGACTTCATAACAGACACAGCTTGGCTTGAATTGCCCTGTTGTTCAAATTGCATTCCCGCAAAATGTCAGTCTCTGTGGCAGCAGTGTCAGACTATTGCTCCGTGTGGGTGTTTAAATGGCATCCAAGGTGGAAGCATGGTGCATTCAGAGATGTGTTTGTACTAGCTTTTTTGATGAGCTAAATCCATTTTATTAAGTTTGTATGCTTAAACTATACCAAAAAAAGTACTAACTGAAGTAGGCAAATATAAAACTGACCATGATACCAATACCATGATGGTGGGAGTATGTTATTTTAAATCAGCTCACAGTATCATCTCTGCTTATTTAGTATGTGAAGCCACAGCACAGGTAAATCTAGCTTAATCGGCTCTTGCCAGGTGATGAAATTTTGAAACCCAACACATTATTTAATTTAAAGGGTAACTTGTGTGATTATCTTTGAGCCAGTAAAGCCCATGGCAAAATCAAAACCAATAATGAATGCCCACTAAGTTTGAATTAGTTTATTTCTCTATAACACAGTACTATGTCTCTCTAAAGCAGTTTGTAGAAAAAAAAAGTGTTTAATTGTAAAGGTAATTGGTCCATTTCTTAGTAAATTATAATGCATGTCTCACAGTAAAACTTCGTGGCTCAGGGGACAAATGAGTTATGTAGCATAAGGGAATAAGCTAATTAAGGCTTTTTGAGCTCATACAGTATCTGTTATCAGGACTGATTTTAGTACTCCTATCATCTGTGGCAGGTGTATAAGGGAGCAAAAATATTTAGTCTTGTATTCTCATGTGCCTGAATACAACTTGCATGCTCTCTTTTCCATGGGTAAGACTTGTTGCTCAGAGATAGAGTTAGAAAATCCACCTCCATCCTCTTCAAATTTTAATATAGTTTTCACTTCTGAACCCTTTTTGTCTTTTAAAAGTCAGGTACAAAATGTGACAATAGGAAGATCATTGGTTCATGTGCTTTAATTAAACAACCACTTAAAAAGCCTTCACTTAACTCAGCTGTCTTAGTTAAATATAGACCGATTTCCAACTTTCCTTTTATTTAAAAAAATCTCAAAAGTGTTGTTTCGAGAACAGCTATGTAATCATTTGTAGAGGAGTGGTTTAACTGAAGACTTCCAGTCAGGACTCAGAGTTCAAATTTCATCACAGAACCAGCACTAGTAAAGGTTATTAATAATCTCTTTGGGACCTCTGACAGTGGACTCGTCTCTGTGCCTGCCCTGCTAAAACTCAGTGCAGCATTTTATGCCATTTACAACCACATTTTACTGAATAGAATACACTGTTGGTATTAAAGGGGTTGCATTACATTGGTTTGAGTGTTATACATCTGATAGATTCCAATTTGTGAACATAAATAAGTCTTCCTCATACACAAAAGTTAGTCACAGAGTTATACATGTTTCTCTTAGGCAATATTATTAGAAAACACTGCATACATTTTCACAGCTATGCAGATGATACTCAGCTATAGTTATCTATGAAGCCAGGTGATATAAATCAGTTGAACTGCTGGCATGTCTTTAAGCCATAAAAACCTGGATGGCCTGTTATTTTCTACTTCTAAAATCAGACAAAACTGAGGTTATTGTATTTGGTCCTAAAAATCTTAGAAACACAATATTCAATCAGATACTTACTCTGGATGACATCACTTTGGCCTCCAGTGACAATGTGAGGAATCTTGGAGTCATTTTTGACCAGGATATATGTTCTTTAATGCTCACATTAAACAAATATGTAGGACTGCCTTTTTTCATCTGTACAATATCACCAACATTAAAAACATCCTGTCTCACAGTGAGAAACGGAGAAAAACTAGTTTACTCTTTGATTTCTTCTGGGCTTGACTATTGTAACTCATTGCCATCAGGCTGTTCTAAAAGCTCCCTAAAAAGTCAACTTTCCCAAAATCCTACATTGAGAGTACTGACAGGGACTAGAAAGAGACATCATTTTCCCTTATTTTGGCTTGTCTTCATTGGCTCCTTCTTAAACCTAGGATTGAAATTAAAATCCTTCTCCTCACTCCAACAATCAGTCACCATCCTACATTAAAGGACTCGTAGTACCTTATTTTCCCCATAGAGCACTTCATTCTCGCAGTCCAGGCATATTTGATGTTCGTAACATTACTTTAAGTAAATGGGAGACAGAGCTTTCAGCTATCAGGCCCCTCTGCTGTGGAACCAGCTCCCAGTTTGTATTTGGGAAACAGCCTCTTAATTTAAGATTAGGCTTAAAACTTTTTTTGATACAATTTATTGTAAGGGCTGGATCAAGTGACACTGAACCATCTCTTAGCTATGCTGCGATTAGGCAGTGGCAAGTCTTCCCATAATGCCCTGTGCATTTCTTGTCTACCCTCCTCTTTTCCACTCATTGCATTTATCTGCTACTGCATGTCATTAAAGTCTTTTCTCTCTCATACTCCATTGTCCTCGTCTCTCTATGTTCTTTTTTTGTCTCTTTCCCCTCAGCTCCTAACCCGTCAAGGTAGTTTGTTGCCTTCCTTTAGTCTAGTTCTGCTGGAAGTATCATCTTCCCACCATCACAAAGTACTTACTCATAGGGGATCTTCTGATTGTTGGGGTGCTATCTGTAATATTGCAGAGTCTTATATGCCTTGATGTGACTTTTGTAGTGAATTGGTTGCAAATAAATAGAACTCAACTGAACCAAATTATCAGTTATATATATAAATATATATATATATTTTATATTTTGTCTTGATAGGTTTGTGGAACTGGTCACAATGGTTTTCTCTGATGGCTAGCATTTTCTGAAATATCTTGAGTTCATTGCCTGTGACAGCTGCTATTCTTAGTTGTTTGAAGCTTCTCCCTAGTTTCTTTCTCCACTAATTAGAAATGAGTACATCAGAGGGACAGCTCATGTTGAGAAGTTTGGAGACAAAGTCAGAGAGGCGAGGCTGAGATGGTTTGGACATGTGCAGAGGAGGGATAGTGGATATATTGGATAAAGGATGTTGAGGATGGACCTGCCAGGCAGGAGGAGAAGAGGAAGACCACAGAGAAGATTCATGGATGTAGTGAAGGAGGACATGCAGAGGGTTGGTCTGAGGGAAGAGGATGCAAGGGATAGGGTGAGATGGAGGCAGATGATCCAATGTGGTGACGGGAGCAGCCGAAAGAAGAAGAAGAAGATGCTTCCAACTTTAAGTGAACAGTTTGAAGAAGGTCCTTTTCTCTTTCAGCATGACTGTGCCCCAGTGCACAAAGCAAGGCCCATAAAGCCATAGCTGCATGAATTTGATGTGGAAGAGCTTGACTGGCTCACACAGGGCCCTGACCTCAACCCTATCAAAAGCATTTGGGATGAACTAGATTGGCAATTGTGAGCAAACTCTACAATTCAGCATACAGCAAGTGTCTGACCTTATAAATGCTCCTCTGGATAACCGGACAAAAATTCCGGAAAAAAAAATACACTCCAAAATCTTTATAGAAAGTGTTCCCAGAAGAGTGGAAGCTGTTATAGCTGCAAAGGGGGACCGACTCCATATTAATGCCAGGGGATTTAGAAAGAGATGACATTAAAAAAAATCCTGTATATGTAATGTGTACTTATAGTGTATCTGCTCTAAATATGATGTCCAATACATTCAGAATATATTTTACATATAAAATGCAACAGCATAACTTTATTTTTGCTTTATTTATAGCCTCTACTATGTTTGCTTAAAATTTTTGATTTATTATATTCTTGTATTATTTTCAGTTTCATCACTTGGATGCTCACCTTTTTAAACCCATACATCGACTGCCAACTCCAAGCTAAGTAAACTCTCAGAGATTATAGCTCCAAGCTACATCTTTTGTACATGAGCTGCCATTGAAATGATCCATAACTGCCCAACAAAACATTAGCAGCCAAATGTCTATGTTCATGAGGACTATGTCAAAAAGCAAAGTGTACTGGACATAACCAAATAATCCAAAGACCTCTCAGAGTTGCAGCCAAACAGGTAAAAAAGCAGCTACAGATGCTTTATGAGGTTTAATAGAACAACACTTTCCTCAATTTGTCTCAAATCTAGCACAGTGAAAGTGAAAAAAATGTAATTTTTGGTGTTTAAAGCACATAGAAACTAGATCTAAAATAATCACTATTAACATGTATTTCAAGGAACATTAGCTTCTAAGATAACTGGCAGAACACCTGAAGTCTGAACGTATTCAATTTTATTTATTTATTTAGTGATTCATTTAGGTTGAAAAATATAGGATAGGGCACATGTGCATCATCTATCTAACATCCGGCTTGGGAAAAATACCTCCGCTGATTGGGCTTTTAATTGGAATACTTGTTGTTAATGGTGCCAGCCTTGCACAGTTTGTTTTGCAATGCACAATGCATGCATAATCCACATTTGTAAGTGGCTGCCTCTTCATTAACAACATTTAAGAAATGAATGTGAGGAAATCCATCATTATCACAACTCGCAATCACCAAACCCTACAGCGGGTGCAAACTCATAATCTCAGGCAATTTGCATATGCAATTAGCGTAAGCTTCAAGGAAAGGATGTGATTGACAGCACTGCAATGTTTTGCCTAGTTGATCTGACTGAACCCAATTTAGAGAGTATCCATGGTCCTCTGTATGAGAAGTGGTTTTTACATTTTCTCTTTGGCCGTTTTAAGATACTGCAGCAGATAAAGGGTCATAGAGGAGTTTGAAAGCCTGACATCCTGGCCCTTTCTGCAACAAAGGTGTCTAAGAGACAGAGTACGTTCACCAATTTACCTTGACACACTCCTTGCCATACTTCAATTGCACGGCAGCTGGCTTATTTTTTAGAATAGCTTTGAAGATTTTGGTACAATGCTAAAGTAGAAAAATCCTGTTGCCAGGTTGAGTTGAGGCACAGACAGAAAGAGGAAGCATCCTGTTTTTCGCCCCAGCTCACCATCTGCTTTTGTCTCATTTCTTGCCACCCTCCTCAAGGTTAATATCCTGGCTGCGGGGTCAAAAATCAATGGCAAGAACAGGAGTGAAAGGTAAAGGTTTGTGCTGAATCTCTCACTGTGCATATAGGACATGATGGGACAGCCATGTTTCATTATAAATTCAAGGCCAATCTGTTCCCAGGGAGGGAAAGCAGGATGTCAAGGTAATGAGTTAATTTAGGAGATAAGGAACAGCAAATGTAATCTCTGAAATATCACCAGCAGCAAAATAGCTCCTCAGGCCTCAAGTCCATGGTATCAAACAGAGGGTAAAAAAAAGTTACTCATTATTAAGATATACTTCAAGGTACTCTACAGAACCATAAATAAGGATAATCTTCCTCTCAATATATGGAAAAGCTACCCTGAGGATTTACTATAAAAATCTCATTTAACCCCGGTGTAATAATGGAGCAGGTTTGTTTCAAAGCAGGGTTTCGCGATGACCTGTCACCAGGATCTCCACTTCCTTTACTCCATTGTCACTGAATGCAAACATGGAAGACCTCACTTTACCAGCAACCAGCAACTGAAGGATACCTCTGCTTGCAGCCTACGCAAACTGTCCGTTTCTCTTAATTTATGAGTTATGAATTTATGGGCAGCACAGCTGTGCACAGTGGTGAAGTGCTGCCTCACAGCAAGAAGGTCTTGGGCTCAACTCCACTGGTTAGCTGGGGTCTTTCTGTGGAGTTTGCACGGTGTCCCTGTGTATGCATGGGTTCTCTCCAGGTACTCTGGCTTCCTCCCACACTCCAGCGATGGGCTCATTAGATTAATTTGAATCAAAATCATCATAGTCAGAATACTTTATTAATCCCCAGGGGGGAAATTGCATTGTGATATTGTATTGGCCATAGGAGTGAATGCAAATATGGCTGTCTCTCTGTGTTAGCCTTGTGATAGAATGGTGAACCGTATGGTCCAGGAAGTATCCCAACTCTCACCCTATGACAGTTGGGATAGGTTCCAGCCTGAATGGATGGAACTGACATTGCTTTTCAGCACCAGTCAACCTGACACCACAAAAGAAGGAAATCAGTGCAACAAGACTGCCTATTCTCATTGAAATTCTCTCTCTATCTCTATCTCTGTCATATTGTCAAAGCCAAGTGTATCTCAGATATGCACACAAGTTGTCCTTTGGTATCATGGTTCTGACGCAGCCCAGTCTAATGGCAGTTACTCATATTTTCATTTCATAGAACATAAAATTCAAAGTAATTTATTTCAATGGCAAGTATATTTTAAATCATAAACATGATTTTTTTCCTGTATGTGTATGTTTAATGTTGTGAAAGAATGTATTTTAACACAAGCCACAAGCTTGCCCTAAACCTGATGAAACAACAAGTGAAACTAAAAAGATAGCAAAAGGAAGCACATCAGCAGTGAAAATGAAGTGCTTCGTGTAAAGCTCAGAAACATTAACCACTGGCAGACAAATTTGTGTCTCAAACTAATGCAAAACTTTGCATTAGTTTCTGTGTGGCCTCATCTAACGTGGCCAAATCTTTTCACTCATGTGATCCCAGTTCAAACTATCTTCTGATTTTCAGTGTTGCTTCATCACCTCCATGTCTATTTTCCTGTGAATTAAAACATGTAAACAAGGTTATCTCATTGGCATAATTTTCTTCTATGCATAATTTTCCATGCACCTTCCAAACTCAGTCATTCCACTGATTGAAAGCCTCCAGCATCAATTACCTCTCTCACTGTCTCTTCTTAACTTCTGATCTCCTAATCTATGGCATCATTTTCAAAATATGCGCACAAGCCACTGGCACATTCTCTTAAATCCATTCTGTTCCTGAGGAGGCTTTTTTGGACGCCTGGGAGCTGCCATCGATCCTTAATGAGGACCTCCCCAAACTGCAGCCTTCCGTATAGTTCGTTGCATCATTATTAATAAAGACATCATTTGCAATTGGGGTTGGGGTCCTTGCTTGTGAATTGGAGGTAATTTATCTGAATTTTGAGAAGGGGACCACAACCCAAACACGCCCCTTCCGGCAGTATAGCCATAAAAGCCTACTTGGCCTACATGCCCATTTATTCTTGTTTCCATGCCTCACCCTCATTTCCTTTTTTCTCTGCGTCCAAACTCTACCAAAAGCATCAGGAGATCTGGAGACCCAGAAGTCACCATCGGTCCTTAATTAGGCCTTCCCTAAACCACAGCCTGGCATCATTATCAATAAACGTGTCCTTTGCATTTGGGGTTGGGGGTCCTTGATGGTGTATTGTCACACAAAAGCCACCTTATCTCTGAAATACCATCAGCAGTTGATATGGCAGTATTTGAAATCAAACACGTTGAATAAGAACATGCATAATATGGTACAACAATAGTGTACACTTTAAATCATGCTTTGCAAGTAGGCATGCGATTTGATTAGTAAAATAAACAACCAGCAATGGAATCTGTCAATCGTTGATAGCTGATATATTAACCCAATCACCCACCCTATGGTTAAATGCTTTAGTGCTAAAAGTGCAGGAGTCAAACAGCTTAAGAGGGAACAATAATGTGTGCTATTACAGAACCCAGACTACCCAGTACAACAGCATTATATCAGATTTAACTAGATGCCTAGTTATTATCCCCAAGTGGGCCGGACTGGCCCCATGGTGCTGTGTTAATGAGTGTTTTTTCGTCTGACTGGGTGGACATGTTTGGAAGAAAGGCCTTCGTCTGCCCCCAAGACACTTGGCTCCGACAGTGAACTCTGCACAGAATGGACCTACAGGCCTCCACATTTGCCTCATCCTTCATGGGAGCTCCAAACATGCTAGACTGCTCCATTTTTCAAGGTTGAGGGGGTTGGTAGCTAGTAGGGTAAACAAGAGGATTGGAAATTGAGACCACTTACTGCTGTATCTCTCAATCTTTTGTGCTAGGATTTTGCTGGTGGTGCTATTATTCCACCAACTGACTCCAGCTGTGCTGGTTTGCAGCAATCTCAGATGAAAACATGCCTTTACTTCAGGGTTTGATTCTATGCAATATGATTTTTGAGGAGTTGCTGAAAGGGGACCACTTCACCACGGAGCAGGGACAGCAGTGCAGACAAGAGCAGCTTATGAAGATAAGACGGATCACAGAACAATGTACGGCGCTTGCACGTGTCAGCTAGAGTACAGCGCTAATCGAAGAGGAAGCGCATGAGGGAGGCGGCTGGCATGACAATCTACAGCAGGCAGGAGACTTGGTTGCCATGGTGACAAACAAGGATGTTTGCATCAGTGGTGAATCTCAGCAGTCAGCAGCGGAGGGCACGCAATACCATTCGACTGACAGTAATGGAGAAACGTCGGGGCCAGGTGTGAGAAAAGGTGGGGCAAAAGAGAGGAATGCCTTTTCCTTATCACTTGGTGTTCCCTTGCAATTTCTTTTCCGCAGCAGGTCTAAACTGCACACACACACACACACACTGCAGGAGGGGGGTTCCTCTCTAACAGAGAACCAGGGAGTCACCAGTTCAACAGCTAATGACATCTACTGCATGGCTGTGTTAGAGAGAAGAATGAAACCATCTTCACAGCTGGGTCACTTGACAATATTAAGGCTGTAATGGTGATTATGTGCCTGTGCATTTATTTGGTTTAATCCATCCACAGCGAATTTAATGAGCATGCAATGACCTTGATTGGTAGCAAAACATTACAGGAATGTGACTCACTCCAGCGGGCTGCTCTGTTTAGTTAAATATGCATTCAGATGACAGGGCAATGAAAAAGGAAAGAGGAAATAAGTTGTATATATGTGACAACTTCTCATGCTTCCCAACACATGTTGAAATTATTGTGACACATTTTAAACCCACCAAGGTCATTTGTGTCACAGGAAAGGCGGTGCCGGGTGACACTGATTTTAATTGCTTGCTTGCTTTCTTTATCCCATCATGCCACTGTGTTTTACACACATTGCTGGGTGTCGTATTGCTTTATGACTAATGCATCCTCCAAGGGCGCCCAGAAGCAGTGAGTTAACTGTAGCGGAGCCAAGAGGCAGCTTACTAGGATATAATTTGATCTGCTTCCCTTCGTCGAGCTGACATATTCCGAGGACACCGACAGAGGCTGGAGAATTGTGAGCTTGTACAAGCTGTAAAAAACACAATTAACCTTTTCTGTCTTAGACAAGACTCAGTTTGTGTTGATGCATGATTTGTAAATGTGTCCTTTTGTTCAAATTGATGTATTTGCCTTTGTAATACTCAGTTCACATTACTTAATTTCCTTTCCTGCTAGAAATGCAGCTATTTTCCCTCCTGTAAACTTATGAATGGAAGATGGACTGATGAATGGACACCGGTAATTTGAATTCTAGGCTAATCTCCCTGTTGGCAGGTACACTCTTGATACAGAGTGGCTAAATCAACAGGAGAGCAAATTTGAACACCTCTAATCTAATAATTTTATGCAAAAATGGAACGATGAGTCAAAAAGACAATTACACAAAGAATAGCAGTTGGTTAAGTTATTACTTGCATAACCCTTGAGGTGAGGTGGCACTTCCTTCTCTAGAGTTCAGTGTGCATGTGCATTTCAGGTAAGCACAGGAAGAAAAGGATTGCTTTTTATCTTATTACATGTATGAAACATTGAAAATGTGCTCCGGGGCCTCCTTTTTATGCTGCATGCTCTCTAGTAATAATTCATCTACACTTTTGTTGGGCACAGGGGATGTTTCATCTACTTTGTACAGGGGACTCTGGAGAACCAACATGGAGCTCACAGGGCAAGGCGTGTGTCCCTCAGCAGTCCCACACACCCATATGGTATTAATCTCTAATAACTTCCCCACACAGCACCTTCAGGCAGTGGCGGGAGAAATGCTATGGGTATATGATGCCTTTCACCAGCGCTAAGTACGAATCAGGATATTAAAAAGTTGTAGGAGGGCAAAAGCAATTTCCTCCTAAAGGGGATTTTAAAATTACGGCGCTCAGACTGGAAGTAAGTCTTGCCATAAAATTATTTTCTTCTTCTTGCTTTCCCTCCTCCATCACCACCATTGCCACATATGTACACCAAAGATAATGTTTCTAACAGACAGCCATGACAAAGCCATGAAATATAGCCTTCATGAATACGCTTTGTACAGGCAGTTGTTGAATTGGCAGTGATGAATGCACATGAATAGCCTCTGCATTATGGGTAGACCCCATCCAGTTAAAGTCTACTGGCACACTTTTACAACAGTAAGCAAGTTTAAGTCATACATTTTGCTAATGAAATAGTACTAACCACTTTACCACTGCACCACCCACTGGTTTAAGTGTTTACACTGTATATCTGTCATCTCACAGCAAGGAGGTCCTGGGTTTGAATCCACTGGCCGGCTGGAGCCTCTCAACACAGAGTTTGTATGTTCTCCCCATGAATACATGGGCTCGTAGGTATGCATGTTAGGTTAACTGGTGCTCTAGATATGACCATGAATGACTGTCCCTCAGTGTTAGACTGGCAATCTCTCTCTAGGGTGTACCCTGTCTCTTGTCCCATGACAGCTGGGATGGACTCCAGTCACCCCATGACTGTGACCTGGATAAGTGAAAGAAAATGGATAGATGGACCCAAGTCAGCAAAAACCAAGTTCAAGCTAATGATTTGTATATAATCAGCAATGCATTTCTGCTGCAATAGAAGTAACCAGCATTACTGAAGCAGAACTTGAACTCACTAGGACTGAGCAGCTGAAGGAGACTGGCATCTCTCCTGATGATGTTGGAGTGGATGGATCTACACTTTGTCACACTTTAGGAAGTAACCCTCATGCCTCTTCGAGCTAAAAAGAGGTCATTCATCAGCTTGTGCAGCTGTAGTTTTAAAACATGATGTCACTCAAATGTGACAGTGTGGAGTGTGTTGAGGAGATACTGGTCTCACAGTCAGCAAATCCAAATGTTCTAGTTGCACAAATATTTCAACACTGAATAAGCGTCACCTGCCAGTTTTTGTCGACATCTCAACTAGGCTGAAAAATAGTTTTAAAATGAAAGTTGAAACAGCGCCGCAGACATTCCCTCCATGTTGGATGTTTTCAAATGTTGCCTTGATATTATTTTAGACTTTCTAACAAGAGAAAATTTGTGTTCAAGAATTGCTTTCTACTTTCTCTTTATTGATTAGAATAAAGTCAAATAAACAAAACGTTCCTGATCAAAAGTGTGAGAAGAAAAAAGCTTATCCAAAGAGGCAACTTGAACAAACAAACTCCAGCTCAATAGTCCATCTCTGATTGTATTTTGTTACCCACATATAAGCACAGCATCTCTAGACTTATAATGCTTACATGAGGGACAAAGAGGTGACACTCTGGGAGTCTGTTGTGTTAAGTTCACCATGCAATAAATGAGACAGAATTTAGATGTGCATAACCATGAACTGCTTGAAAGTGTTGATTTTTTTGTTTTGTTTTGTTTTAGCCAGGCTCCAGTAAGAATAGTCTGTATACACGGAGAAAACATTGTGTGGACGTCTGCTCACAACCATGCACTAACCAGATTAGTTGTCCTTTTTGAAAAATCAAAGAAAGATGCATTTAATTCCGTCACTGCAATATTCTGATCTATGTTTCTTACTTGTTAAGCTACAGTCTGATTGGACCTGTTTTTGACGTTGCAAAGTTAATATCCAACTGTCTACAGTTCAGTTTTTGCAGTTGTACTGTCACCAGTTCTGACTGGTGGAGATGACACAGTTCCAACCATGTTTGCTGGGAGGTTGTTCGTCCTTGAATTTGGAAGGGCCTTTTACAATAGTGTCTTAAATGTAAACTTTACAGGTTTTCTGCAGTGTCTCTTAGGTGGTAACTTGACTTTTACGTACTGCCATGCAGTGCACATACTGCAAATAGTATTTTTCAACCTTGAACCACCTATGCTACAAACTGGACTCTCTGAATAGAGGGTTTCTTTTAAAATATATTTTATCTTCTTAACTGTGTTGCTTACTCCATATTTATATTTATGTATACTTATGGAGGTGTCTGTAATGCGAGCAGTGCAAACACAGCTGTAAACCTACGTGACACTGCTATGTCACTGCCATAGTTTACGTTTTACAAAACAGCAACTGAGGTCCTCATGCTCTACTACCAACCCCGTACAAGAAGAAAATGATTGTTGAATTCAGTGAGACCCTGTAATGTTTTAAATTAATATTATGTGTTTTATTTGTCAGAGTTTCCTTGGCAAAACACATGAAGTCATTGTGACATTAGTTCCTTTTAGCTACTCCAAAGTCATTTACTTAGTGTATTTAATTAAGCACACTCACAGCAAACTGAGGCAGACATATCCAAAACAGACGTTTTTTCTGGCTTCATCAGACACTATTCAGGCTGTGGTTGTTCATCCTTTTTACTGCAATTCAGTACCAATTGTCTTGACTGTGTGGCAGCTGATTAGTATAAATTTAAATGTGGTATACAGCTGGAAGATTTGACATTTTGTCGCACATTGCTCTGGATTATACACAAATGAGCCTCCATTCATGCTAGGTTTACTTTACATCTTCACTGTCAAACTAGCAGCATGGTGAAGTTAGCCAAGAACTGAAATGCCCAACTGAGGGATGCTTCCTTTTTAATTTTGGTGGTACGTTTGATACCAAATGATCACTGCAATATTATTTCTTCCTCATGCACATCATAAATACTCAAAAGTGTAAGCTTTTTGAGTTAAGCATTTAAATGAGGGCTGTACTATTTATTGGACATTGTTCATTGACGTTGTGCATTATGATTTTGGCTTCAAAAGATTATATAAAACAAGATGATCCAGAGAAAATTAATACTCCACTCTCTGGTGCTTTCTTTACAGCAGCCACCCCCCACCCCACCCCCACCCCTTCCCTAAAAGCCCTGAGCTCAAGTGAAAATGAGGGAAAGCATTTGTTCAACAAGAAAGTGGTAAGTGAGAAACACTGTAGTTTCAAGGAGCACAATAAGTAAAGGCAGCTCATTCAATCATTTTGAATTACTGGGATGTTGATTTTAACTAAAATAATTATGATTATCATTTTTGCCATAAATAAATGGCTCTAATTTAAATAATTCTGGCAAAATCATTTGAAGTTACAGTGCCTATAGAAAAACATCACAATGTATGATGATATTGCAGGGAGCAGGAAAGAAAAGTGAAATACATGATGTGCAATGTGGAATTTTAACAGAGACATGCATGCCGTTCCATTCAGGCATTGATCTTCTTAACAGAAGTGTACACATAATTGCAACTTTATGACAGAAAGAAGAACAGGTCCCGTGATTGCCATTTCAGGCAAAATGTTTAAACAAGATGATTCAATCATGTGTGTCACTGTACTCTTGTAATCATGAATTATAAAAGTTGTGGCTAACAGTGAAGTTCCCTGCATGGCTTTTCTGCAAAGCAGAGTTCCAGTAACCATTTTTGCCAAGTAGCACCTGACTGTCGGTGTTCACGTTGATGACAGAAGTATATAAATTAGAAATTAATAGATACAGCACTTAAAACCGTAATGGCTGAAGCTGGCACAAGCCAAAAGTATCAAAAAATTTCTCAAATGCTACATCTTGATACATATAACATTTTTTCTGCTCACCCTTTTGAACAAGATGGAAACTACTGGTAATGGGATTATTTTTCGAAGCATACATATGAGTGCTTAGCTCTGTCAGTAGAATGTGTATGAGTTTGTGTATTTGTGAGACCGTGTATGGATTGATCCTGTAATCTGAGTCTTATCTCGGTGGGTCTACAGAGATCAAGCAGTCCTGAGTCCTATACACTCTGTCAAACACAGAGCTTCAAATAAGGACTTAAGACCAAGCTAATTAGCCTATTAGTGTCAGGCCTTTATCGCAATGCTGATACCAGTTAGGCAAGCGAGAAGAACTATGACAACGACCTTTAGTTCCTCATTACAGTACGCATGACACAATTTAAGGTTGTATTTGCTTCAAATAACATTTTGTAACATGACAAATTCAGGAAGCTGATGCTAATGTCAAAATGAAGCGAAATAATGAGACTGAGTTATTTATTTTAATGCTGAAAGTTACAAAATAACTTAAGCATTTGACACTTAAATGTGGTTTCATGATTTGTCTTTGTCAAGCTGAGTCTAAAAAAATGCAGTTTAACTCAACGATTTAAATCAGGCTTGTCTTGAAAGTCTCCAGGGAAACCCAGGTGCCAAAAGACAAGGTGAAAATGTAGCTAAATTATCCACAAAGTGTTGTAAAGCATGCTTGCCATGAACTGCTGAAGGAACAATACAGAACATTCATTTTAAATGTTTTTCAGGTTTTCACAGGACTCTATAGAGTTGTGAAAAATAAAGTACACTTCAATCAGGAGCTTGTAGAACCACTTTTAGCAACAATACCTTGAAGTTATAATTTTCTGCATGACTTTATCAGTCTCTGACACAATTGTGATGGGATTCTGATCCACTCTTCTGTACAACGTTGCTTCAGTTCAGTGAAGTTTGTGGGCATTTGTTTATGCACAGCTCTCTTAAGGTCCTTGCAACATCTTGATTCTTTTCTTTTTCAGTCATTCTGTCGTAGGTTTGCTGGTGATCATTGTCCTGTTACCCTGCAATTTCAGCCAAGCTTTAGCACATTTGACTCTGGATTACTTTGGTAAATAGATGAGTTAATGGTCAAACTCAATGACTTCGCCTCTCTACTGCCATTCTTGACAACTGGTTTGTGGTGTTTGCACTAATATGCTGTGTTTGGTTTTCTCCAAACATGGTGTTGGAGATTATATCCAAATATTTACATTTGTAGGATTTTTAAGATTCAGTTACATCAAGTCTCAGTTGTTTGAAACCACAGCAGTGATCAGGATGCTGACATGAGAAACATGGAAGACATGTAAACAATCAAGTATTCAATATTCAAACAGTCCCAGTGAGCTCAGAGTCCATCTTTAGGTCTCTTTAGTCCACCTCCTCTTGTCTGTCCAAAGGACATTGTTCTGTCTTTTCATAATTGCACTGCCATGAACTTTAACATGTAACATGCTAACTGAGGCCTGTAGAGTCTGAGATATAGCACTTTGGTTTTTTGCAATTTTCTTAGCAATATGCAGTCTGACCTTTGGCCAAATTTGCTGGGACGTCCACTCCTGGGAAGATTGGCAGTTGTCTTGAATGTTTTCCACTTACAAATCATTTTAAAATGGTCTCATAACCCTTCCCATATTGAAGGCCAGCAACAATTGCTTCTCTAACGCTACATTCTCATTTTTTCTCAATTTTTTGCGTGGTCATTCACATTATAATTTAAATGTGACCACCATCGTGAAGTGAGGCACATTTGCAGAAGAAAGCGTGACTTCACACGCAGTGCGCTGCGTTTGCAGAAGTAAATATGGATGCTACACAGCGTCTGAGTGAAACTTGATCTCGCCGCATCTCACCTCATCCAGCGCAGAATTATGATGTCTGTCTCACTTCAGTGACAGAAAAGTCAGATGAAATGCGACATGACTGTTCAGACTGAGGACGCTCTCAAAAATATCCAGTTTTGGACCACATATTTAAGTGGCCTGAATCCAATTTTTAAAAAATCAGATCTGTGCTGTTCAGACTGTTATAGACAAATCAGATCTGGGTCACTTATTGGCAAAAAAATTGGATTTGGGCCACTTTTGCCTGTGGTGGGAACTTAATGCAAGATCTTCGTTGATGTTGTCCCTCCATGGCATTGTGTTAAATGACACCTCAATGCTCCAGACCAAGAAACTGCCAAAATTTCTGCTTTTCTAAAAATGCTCACACTTGTTAACAATAATTAAACAACTGCATTTGATTAGCAGTATCTAGTTGCTGTTTACCCTCTTAATTCCTATGGAACATTTAGACTGTGAAAACGTTTTGGGGTTTTTTTCACTTGATTGTATGTCAAAGACATCTAAGCACAATCTTGTAAAGTCACCATGCTAATCAGCGTCAGCCCATACCTACTTATAAAGTTGCATTGTACCTCAAGAGCCCATTGCGAGTCACTGCAGCATCTAGTCTACTTCAGTCCAATAGATGACATAGCGCTGTTGGCACTGACACTGCTACAGCATAGAAATAACTTGACAACCAAACTGTCTGATGATCTGCTGAAGAAGCTGGCTAACAGAAATATTGAGTAGTATGCATAAATTAATGTGCACAAACTGAAGGCATGGTTAATTTGTAAAATAACAACATAGAAAAAAAAAATGTTTTTCCCGGTGAAGTCACGTTGACTTGCTAACAGGCAGTGTTCAAAATTTCAGTTTAATTGACCAAAACAAATGTGGTCAAATTTGTGTATAGCCATGCTTATCTGGAAGAATCAAAACACTGCACATGTTTGTTGTTTGTTCAGATTATTGATACTGTTCTTGTTTTTGTTTTTTGTTTTTTTTGGCTTTTTTGTGGGGGATAAAAAAAAGATGCTTCCCTCTCCTAAAGCTGAACATGTTTAGTCTGAAATTGTGCATACAGATTGCTCTGTCATTGACTGTACTGTTAAAACATTAAATTAGAGTCGGTGTAACACTGTAACTGTTTTATCTCAATATCTTGAAATTGTTGTGGCAGTTGCACAGTAAAGGAGACAGGTCTAGATTCTAATCAATAGTCGACCAATAGGAAGCCCCAATGAAAGTATTTATTGCAGAACAAAAGTGTAATACGTTACCACAGCATTTTTACTAAGCTATCAGATATCAGTGATGGTTATGAGCATGATCAGAATCGGAATCAGAATCAGAATACTTTATTAATCCCCGATCAGAAGATGATTATAGGGATGTACTTCTAGCAACAAGAGTGGGAACACTAGTTATGAGGAATCCACCCGGATGAGTCTCTGTGGTGACAGTGCTACTGTTCTATGCACATCCCCGCTTACAGGCAGCTATGGCCAAATGGCCACACAAGGTCAAATCATGAGCAAGATTCTATTTATGTTCTCCATTTCCTATTGTCCTCCCAAATAGACACAAACACATGTCCTGATGGCTCTACTTCCTTTCCACTTTGTAATTTCCCCATTAGGGGATTAATAAAGTATATCTTCTTCTTCATCTTTTTCTTCTTCTTCACTCCATCCTTACATCTTCTAATAAACTTATCATAAGTGAGAGCTTTCGGCCACATGCAAAGTAAAGCTGGCAGATGCCCTTCTATCCTGACAGCTTTTGGCTTTTTGAAAAGTTCACTCAAGATAGCTCGGCCAAGACAAAAGGTTAGAGCGGCGCCAACATCAGGCCTGGGACTTCGGGTCTGTGCTTCTCATTAATAGCTCTTTAACAAGCCTGATAAAACATGACAACGCTTCAGGCAGCAGCTGAGTAGCCACTAGATTAGATTGGGAGTCAATATCCGCCCCTGCCCTCTTTTCTTGCTGTAAATATGACACAGAAATGGTTAGACCCTTCAAAGCCAAAAAAAAGAAGAAGTCATAACTAGAGATTGGTTGTGACTTGAATTCATTTGCCACATCTTCAAAAAAGTTTTAGTTCCAGGTGCTTTGAAACCAAAGCACCAGAAAAAAATCCTGAAAGTGTTTCGTCAGCCAATAGTCCATGCTGGATCCGTCAGTGCATGGCTTCATCCTGTCTGATTCACTTAGTGATTATGAAATGGAGCATCTGCAGAAGCTCCCTGAGAGTATGTAAACATAAGCTCCGCCTTGGGAAATGAGCTCAGAGGTCATTTAGATTTAGGCGAGGAAAGCAAAGAGTACTGCTTCGTTCACACTCCTTCCATCACCTGGTAACAGTTTGACACATGGGAGCTTGTAGGTGAATTTATTCAAACCAGCAGGCTAAACAGTAATACCTGAGCAACCCTGAACTCGCTCCTCTCTCTCCCTTTTTTTCCCTCTTCCACAGCATTAGTTGATTGTGCCTCCTGAGATATTTGGTAATATAAGAGCAGGCAAGAGGTGATAGGCCGCCTCTTTTTTAATGACTTGTCAGCGAAGGCACGCTACAATCACCATGGATATGGTTGACATGTTTGCTGAACGACAGCATCCCTCCATTACATGTGCACTGTGCAGTAGCCAATCGGCACTCTATCAGTAAACCCGTGGGAGGTGATAAGCTGTCTTTACAGCAACGGGGGTTCCCACTAATAACAGATAGAGGTAATATCAGCTAATATGAGGAAGTAGAATGGCATTTTGCTCGGTAACTGCTCATTGTATAGACTTTTAATCAAAAAATGAATGTTACTTTGAGCAAAAATTTATTACTACAAGTTTGTATAATAAATTATCAGCATGAGGTGTAGTCAGGAGCAAATCCAAGCACTCAAAAAGTGAAGCAGAGAACGATGCATTGCTCCCTTTGCAAAATGTCATTACAGCTCATTTCCAAATCAATAGCTTGCCTCTCAATATAAATCCATCAAGAATTAAAGATGGAGAAGAGTGGGGAAGAGAGGGAAAAAAATGATAGATAGAGCACTAGAGCTACAGGCTGCCCATTTTATCTGATGGAGCGAGGTGAACAAACGGAGGGATTAGCTTCCATGGGATGAAAGCAGCTGCTCGTCTTCCGTCTCCATTCCCCTCCCCTCCTCTCCTCTCCTCTCCTCTCCTCTCCTCTCCATCTGCCCACACATCCACACTGTGGTCTCCCCTCGCAACAAAAGACATGTTCTATATGTTGCTATTGCCAGCTACACTCCACCCTGCACCTACAGCAGCTTCCAGGCAAGCACAAAAAGCCTTTCGGTGCACATGGCAACGAAAGGCGCGCCAAAAATGGTGTTAAAAAGAAGGGTTGGGAGTGAAGAGTACTTCCCCTTGTGACACCCTCAAAACACCCACCCTTCCTGATTATGTCACCTAGAAACAGATACATCACACACATCCACCACACTATGAAAACACACTCAGGAACAAACAAGAGACGCCCTGTTTCTTTGTAACTTCTGGGGTAACCCAAAGCAGAAATGTGCTCGCTTACCTGGTAACAACAGCACACCTTCAGCTCCAAATCTGCTCGCCCTGTCGAGGAGGCGCGCTCATCTGTAGTAGGAGTAGGAGGTCTTGGAGAAAAGTGTGT
>VUQH01080678.1:0-14209 GCA_015106775.1 Etroplus canarensis | reverse complement strand
GCTGTTCTAAAAGCTCCCTAAAAAGCCTCCAGTTGATCCAAAGTGCTGCAGCGAGAGTACTGACGGGGACTAGAAAGAGAGATCATATTTCCCCTATACTAGCTTCTCTTCATTGGCTCCCTGTTAAATCAAGAATTGAATTTAAAATCCTTCTACTCACTTACAAAGTCTTGAACAATCAGGCCCCATCCTATCTTAAAGACCTCATTGTACCATATTTTCCCATTAGAGCACTTCGCTCTCAGAGTTCAGGCCTACTTGTGGTTCCTAAAGTTTTTAAAAGTAGAATGGGAGGCAGAGCCTTCAGCTATCAGGCCCCTCTCCTGTGGAACCAGCTCCCAGTATGTATTCGGAAAGCAGACACCCTCTCTACTTTTAAGATTAGACTTAAAACTTTCCGTTTTGATAAAGCTTGTAGTTATAGGGCTTAGTTATGCTGCAATAGGTTTAGACTGCTGGGGGGCCTCATGCTGGGCATTTCTACTCTATCCACCTCTTTTCACTCCCCATGCATTTATTTGTTACTGCTGCATGCCATTAAATGTTGTCTTCTCTCTCCCATAGCGTGTGCCTCTCTCTGCTCTGTTCCCTCACCCCCAACCTGTCGAGGCAGATGGCTGCCCCTCCCTGAGCCTGGTTCTTCCAGAGGTTTCTTCTTGTTAAAAGGGAGTTTTTCCTTCCCACCGTTGCCAAGTGCTTGCTCATAGGGGATCATCGGATTGTTGGGGTTTTCCTTTTAACACTGTTTTATCTTTACCGTACAGTGTGAAGCACCTCGAGGTGACTTTTGTTGTGAATTGGCGCTATATAAATAAAATTGAATTGAATTGAATTGAATCTCCTCCATACAAGGTGTAGACTTTAAATGAGTGGAAAAAAGTAGACAATATCCAAATAAAACTTTGGGAGACCTTAAGAAATCATGGAGAGCTACTACTACTCAAGACCACTTTAAAATATTACAGGAACGTCTGGCTCCTTAGAAGCAAAATATGACGAAATGAGGTGTGGCTCAAGAATTTTGCACAGTACATAAACAGAAACACTCAAGCAAATACAAATAATTTCCATGAAGTCCAGACTGCACTGTAGACAAACTGAACCACAATAATAAGGGGATGACTTCTCTTTTAATTATACTAAATTAAAATGTTTGGGTAATTATTCTGCATGGGATTAAAAAAAGCTTAGTGAATTAATCCTCAATCAGCCTAATGTCTGCTTGAATTTTATTACACAAGTTGTTTTTATAAGATTAAGAAAGAAAGAAAGAAAGAAATAGACTTAAATAAACAGGCAGGGAAACTCAATGTCTCTCTTCAAGATGACAGAAAAGCATAGCAAGAAAAGCTTTCAAAACATGAGAATCGCTCAGCGACCATTATCATTCATTATATGAAAATAATTGAAAAGAGTTTTGAGGCATTCATGATTAAACAATATATGAAGGTGCAAAATTATCTTGGCTCAGGCTGTTTTTGTTCAGTAAAGAAACACTGTGATTTGCTTCGGAGTTTCTAGACTGACACTAGCTATAGACAACCTAACAGGAACTCCTGTAAAACCAGCTTTTGTTTGTATTTCGAGCCTGTAGTGTACTATGATTTATGCTTTGACAGCTCCTCAGTGTATACATGCTGTCCTCAGTGTGCCAGGGCAGCATGAAACTGCTGAACTGAGGCCAGTTAGGGATGTCCTTGTTTGTACCTGTGACCTGATCTGTGATTTTATATCAATTTAGAAACATTATCAATGCTTTGATTGAAAAAATTACAACAGAATTTGATCGTCTTTGTCAAGAAGCAGATGTAGATAATTATTTTGACTGTTTGCTACAGTCACTCCAATCCTTCGAGGATGAGCTCTTGAGCGCCCCCTGCTTTGCCACTGATTGAATGGCTGCCAACTTTTGCACAACAGGATTAATAGTAAGTGGAATGGCTCTACTAGATCAGTTTTGATTTCTCTCTCTGAAAACAGCAAAGTAGAGCTCTTAGCAGCAGCAAGATATCTGTATTAAATTTGAATAGGTCTTTCCTAGAAATCCTCTCTTTGAAGTAGACCAGCTAACATTGTGTAGTATGTGACTACAACCATGAAAATACCTGATACTGTTAAAATCACTTGCATTCACTCACCACTTCATTAGGTACACGTTTACCAGCTTGTTACCTCTGTCAAGGACGGAGGTTATGTTTTCGTCAGCGTTGTTTTGTTTGTGTGCAAAATAGCTCTTAACTTATGAACGGATTTGGCAGAATTTTTTTTTTCTGGATTTGGCTCCATAAAAGGAAGAGGTGATGAAATTTTCCGAAGAATTAGATGATGGGATCATGACTTTATAATTTAAATGTGACCACCGTCAGACTCCAGGGTGAACAGTCTCCAGCCCTGAAGTGACGCGCATGCGCAAAGGAAAGCATGACGTCACAGCATCTGTGTGTGCTTGGCGGAGGTCTGCGCTCTCTGAGTGCTTTTCTAGTTAACATTAATATCTAATCATTCAATCACATGGTGACCTACTGAAATTCAGACTGAGCATCAGAACAGGAAAGAAAGGTGATTTAAGTGACGCTGAACGTGGCATTGTTGTCTGTGCCAGACAGGTTGGTCTGAGTATTTCAGAAACTGCTGATCTACTGAGATTTTTCAACACAACCATCTCTAGGGTTTGCAAAGAATGGTCTGAAAAAGATGAAATATCCAATGAGTGGCAGTTCTCTGGGAGAAAATGCTTTGTTGATGCCAGAGGTAGAAGGAGAATGCCTGACTTTTTCAAGCTGGTAGGAAGGCAAGTGTAACTCAGATAAGCACATGTTACAACTAAGGTATGCAGAAGAGCATCTCTGGATGCACAACACATCAAATCTTGAAGCAGATGGGCTACAGCAGCAGAAGACCACACCAGGTGCCACTCCTGTCAGCTAAGAAGAAACTGAGGCTACAATTTGTATTTGCACACCAAAGATTGGAAAAATGTTGTCTGGTATGATGAGTCTCGATTTCTGATGCCACATTTGGATGGTAGGGTCAGAATTTGGCGTGAACAGGATGAAATCATGGATCCATCCTGCCTTGCATCACTGCTTCAGGCTGCTGCTGGTGGTGTAACATGTGGGAGATATTTTGTCAGCATGCTCCGGACTCCTTAGCAATAATAACACCACAGCCTGCCTGAGTAATGTTGCTGACCATGTCCATCCCTTTATGATCGCAGTGTACCCATCTTCTGATGGTTGCTTCCAGCAGGATAATCACAATGTCACAAAGCTCAAATCATGTCAAATTGGTTTCTTGAACATGATGAGTTCACTGCACTCAAATGGCCTCCACAGTCACCAGATCGCAATCCAACAGAGCACCTTTGGGATGTGGTGGAACAGGAGATTCTCATCGTGGATGTCCAGCCAGTGTTGATTTACTTCAATGTGGAAAAAAAGATTGTGTGACTGCATACTAAACAACTGATTTGGCCAACAGATATTATCTTTTTAGTCTATAATAACAAGTCTGAAGTTATTCCAGTGAACACATTTAACTTTACAGCCTTCTTCCAAACCTCCATCTGGAGGTAAAAGAGCTGAGTGGAGAAGCTAACAAGTTGTATAAATGCATGAATTATTAAAATCTAGAAAATAGTTTTCAGTCATGGAGAACATGTGTTCCTGAGAAGCAGGGCTGATGCTGCTCCATGATCCTCCCCTGAATGATTAAAGTTTAAAAAAAGCAGCAAGGATTACCGGGTTTTACTCTGTTGCAACTCAAAACCACAAATCCTGCCAGACCTGCTCTGACTAACCTCTACAGTCTAGACGTTATCCATGTCTTCCCTTGCTTTCTCCTCCCTCCTCCACACTCCTTTTTCTGCCACTTTTTATTCTTCAACACCTTCCTACCCTATCTAAGTCACTCTGCACTCTGTCTTCTTTCCATCTTCTTTTACGTGATCTTCTTGAATTTCCCTCCTTGGTTTTTCATTTGTTTTTTCTCTCCACCGGTAGGTATGTCTTGGAGTCTGTCCTTCATTTTCCTCTATTTTGTCACAGTTCAGAGCATGGACCTGATCCACGGTGAGTGCAAATACATTTATCTTAATCTGAAGAATTTAAGCCAGAAGGAGAATTTTTTGTTTAAGATGAAAACAAAAGCAGATAACATATATGAGGTTTTGATGAGGGGGCGTTTGTTTAGTATGCCATCTTTATGGCAGCTTTGCAGCAAACAAAAGACGAAAGGAAAACACGCCTCAGTCCTGTCATCATGAAATATGCAGCACAGAAAGACAGATCACATAACAGCACAGACACCTCAATACAAACACACCGGTTGACCTTGGTGTAGATAAGGATGAGGTTCACCATTGAGTACTGCACAGTTAACAAAGGAGAGAAACTAAATTGTGAATATAAAGGCTTTAAAAGTGGTCTTACAGCTTGTTCTCATGGCAAAAATCTTCCATTAAAATGTTTTTTTCCCAGCCTTAACTGGTGAAAAAGTCCAAATTTTGAGTCCCATCAAACTCAAACGTGTTACATTGATTGTATCCAGTCAATTTTAGATGTTCTTTGGTGTTAGTTTAACACTTCAGGTTGAGCTTTCATCCACAGTTTGGTGAGGTTTAAACACCTAAAACTGCTCGGTTAGGTTTAGAAAGAGATCAGCGTTTGGGTTAAATTGTAATTGTTACTTGTTTTAAAGCTGCAGGGCTAACGAGTCCCATCAGGAGGCTTGAAAACATACTTCCAATTAAAACACCTTAGTTTTAATTAACAAATGAATAATTTCAATATTATCCCTTTTTGTTAAGAAATTAACAAGCATACTTCTGATTTCACTTCATTAGCCCATTCCAGTTCCTTTCTGTCTGGTTTTGCGGTTCCGGAGATTGACGGTTCTGCTGTGGATGACACCTGCAGGATTTTCTTTGACACCACACCCGACACCACAACCACGACCTCACCCATCACCAGGAAAGTAAGTGTACACAAGGCTGATTGCATTAACTAGCCAGAGGTAGTACAGTGATGGATTAACAGATGCTCAATTTAAGTTTTACATGAGGGATAAATGGTTAGTATGTTTCTTATATGGTCCCCTTCAAAAGTATTGGAACAGCAAGGGTGATTAATTAGTTTTTGCTGTCCACTGGACACATTTGTGTGTGAAATCAAAAGATGAATTTGAAAAGAGACATCAGTGTTTCAGCTTTTATTCTCTGGTATTTACATATACAACATGGAAAATAACACATTTTGTTTCAAACCACCCAGGTTTTCGAGTGAGCAAAAGTATTGGAACAGAATTTTTTCAACTAAATTAAAGCCAAAAATGCTTCATATTTGGCCACATATCCCTTGCTCACAATAACACCTGCATTGAGCTTATGACCCATTGAGTCCAGCAGATTTAGTTTTTCATTGGTTCTGCCTTCCCAGGCATTTACCACAGCATCTTTTAGCTTTTGTCTGTTTTGTGGGGTTTCTCCTTTCAGTCATTTCTTCAGTTGATTGCTAAGGCCAATCCAAAACCTTACTTGTTTGCCACTGATCCTTTGTTGGGGTGGAAGCGTGTTTTGGATCATTGTCTCATTGCAATGACAATGATCCTCCTGATTAGTTTCAATGTATTCTCCAAAAATTAGCAGACAATATTTTTATGTCTATTTATGTGTTCATTCTGCTACTATATTCAAAAACTACATCATCAATAAAGATGACTGAGTCTGTTCCAGAAGTAGCCATGCAAGCCCAAGCCATGACACAACCTCCACCATGCTTCACAGATGAGCTTGTATGTTTAGGATCATGAGCAGATCCTTTCTTTCTCCATACTTTGGCCTTTGCGTGACTTTAGAAGATGGTTAGCTTTGTCTCATCAGTCCATGAGACTTTGTACCAGAATCTATTTGTCTGTCACTAGTTGTTTCGGGGGGTTTTGAACCTTTTCTCAGCTTCAGAAAGGCATGCTTTTCTTCCATTGACAGCTACCTGGTCTTCATGCTGGTCTACCCCCTTAACTACAAACTATCTTCACAGGTCAAAGCCAAAGTTTAAACTGAAAGTAGATATTCAGGGCTACTTCATGATTAAACAATCAATTGTGTGTGACACCCTTGCTGCTTGACATGTTCTAATACTTACGCTCACTTGAAAAACTGGGTGGTTTGATACAAAATGTGTAATATTCTATCTTGTTTAACATATTCAGATGTTAATTCTATGGAATAAAAGCTGAAACTCTGATCTCTCTTCTCATATTCAGCTTTTGATCTCACACGTAAATGTCTAAAGTGGACAGCAAAAAAGAATTAACTGACCTTGCTGTTCCAGTACTTTAGGAGGTGACTATACTTTAGCATCTTTACACATCAGTTGTGTGCTATTTTGAATGAAAGCAGATGATTGTGCTCAGAAGTCAACAACAAGCTAAGGTAACTAATAAAATAACCTTTGTTGTCTGATTGTAAATAATGAGTTGTATTCAATTTTGTTACAAATAAACTAATTTCAGCTGTTATATATAATTTTCTAGCAGGTGGCAGCTACAATCAAAAAGCCAGCTGTCCAACTGCCACCGAAACCAAACACCAAAGATACCGGAGCACCAATCAGGACACAGTCAGCTGCTGGGAGTCCAATCACTAATGGCCACTCCAACCCTGCTGTCAGCCTTCTTTACTACCTACTGGCAAATAGCAGAGGACAAACAGGACGACTGTCCATAGGTCGCAACAGTGTGGCGTCACGTAGAGGCAAGTCAACCTGGAGAGTAGGTTCATTTTCTTCAGAGGACTCAAGTGATGAATCTTAAAATAATACCATGACCATATTTTCTAATTGGGTTTTTTTTTTTTTTGGTATTTTGTTATATTAAAAATTTAATATGTGTATAATGTGTGTTAAAGTTGTTCTTTTTTTTTGTTTTTATTTCCAAAGATGACCACATTCCGCATCCAGTACAGTTGTTGCAGCTGCTTGCTGTTTGGTGTTTTAGCTAGAAGATGATGTTGCGTTATTGTTAGCTCATGGTTGCTTTTAGGCTAGCTTTAGTTACTAAAACACAACCCATCTCTTATTGTACAAGCCTCTTTATTCCTTATAATATCCCAGTTTTAAAAAATGCATTCATGTTATGTTTTACCAGTCACTCAAAGTGTTTTTACAAATGGTCTATTTGCCACTTTTAAAAGAATTAACATAATAAAACAAACCTAGAAACATTTAATATACATTGTTTGTCTCTTTGACATAATGTGCTCAGAGGTTATTGTTTTGCTGCTGTACTTTGATAATTATTTGGTTATTTGACAGATACCCAAATGTAAATATGGTTGCTTACATGAACAAAATGTAGCAAAATTAGCAAGCTAAATTAAATGAAATAAACCCAACACTGGTGATATTGGCATCTCTGTAGTGTCGACTTCAGCTGGGTAATACTGAAGAAGAAAAATAGAAGAGCCAAAAAATAACAATCCATGATTGTGTTTATGTGCATGTTTATGAGTCAGTACTGCTGTGTCCATGCTGCTGTGGTTCAGATGGCAGACGGGAGGGAGGTGTATGTTTGTCTTTCCTCTGCTCCTTGGCTTCTCCTTTATTTTGTTTTCCTGGAAAAATATTACATGAATTATCATTTGATTGTTTTTTTTTTCAGTTTTCAGGTGATTGATGTTTAATTCATTTATTGAACAATAACCATCGGATCGAAATATGCTTAGCAGGCAAGTTTACACATCAGGTTGTCAGATGCTGCTGAGAAATGTAAAAGGTGTCCTTTGAGATCAGCACACTGAGCAAATTTTGACTCACTATATATAGGACAGTTCCAGTAAAAATACACCTTAAGCTTTTCTTATTCACGTAGATATCCTGTGTCTATTGGTCAGGCTTTTCTGCACTTTCTGCTCTCCACAATTGTTTGTTGAGATTTGAAAATTTTTTTTCACATGACTAATTTTAAATGTAATAGTATAAAGAGGTATAAAGTTGATGAGCCAGAACATGATATGATAAAGAGTTGTTGAACCTCGGTTAAGCAGAGAGGTGACGATCAGTGAGCAGCAGTATGGCTTCATACTCAGAAGGAGTACTAAAGATGCAATGTTTGCTCTGCGGTTGGTGATAAAGAAATATACATACAATATATAAAGGTCAGAAGGAGTTGCACTGTGTGGATCTAGAGAAAACATAATGATAGGGTGTCAAGACAGGAAAAATTGATGGACAGATTGACAGACTGGTCAGTATGCTGGTAATCCTGTCACACTAAAACGTTGCAGCAGGATATGTAATAGACCTAACCCCCAGTTATCCAAAAATCAGCATATTTATATAAACTATGACAAAAAGACTGTAAAAAATAAAATAAAACAATTAATGTTCTGTGTTGTCATACTAGATAAAATTGATCAAAACTGTAGTATTTTAGTATATTTATATTTAGATTCTGATCTATTCTTATATTCTGAGTACTGTATGAGGAAGTCAGGAGTGGCAGAGAAGTACTGTATGTGAAGGTGGTGCAGGACATGTATGAGGACAGTGAGACAGTGGTGAGGTGTGCAGTAGGAGTGACAGACAGGTTCAAGGTGGAGGTGGGATTACATCAGGGATCTGTTCTGAGCTCCTTCTTGTTTGCAATGGTGATGGACAGATTGATAAATGAGTTTAGACAAGAGTCTCTGTCGGCTATGATTTTTCAGGTGACATTGTGATCTGTAGTTTGAGTAGGGAGCAGGTAGAGCAGAGCCTGTAGAGGTGGAGGTATGCACTGGAAAGAAGAGGAAAGAAAGTCAGGAGAAGCAAGACAGATAACGTGTGAATGAGAGGGAGGCAGGTGGAATGATGAAGATGTACGGAGTAGTGGTAATACTATTGAACAGGTTTAAATACCTGGGGTCAACAATCCAATGCAACAGATGAGAGGTGAAAAGTGGTTAGCAAAATATCCAATCAATGTTGGTCATTTCTGCATTAGGCTTGAAAATTAATGACTATTGAAAAGCTTCAGAGAGCTTGACTTTTTAAGCTGACATATCTTGTTTGGTGCAAATCCTTATTGCACTGAATCATTACAATGGAGGTCCAGAGTTCAAAGTTAGCATGTCCCATAGAGCTACCATAAACACATTAACTGGAAAGCCATCAGGTTGGAATAAATACAAAGTATCCTTTTATGTAATATCTTCATGATTTTTGTTTTTCTATTCAAATTGTTCAATAAAAATCAAATGACTTTTTAAACCCTGGATAGCCCAAAGAGGTGCTATTGTTAACAGTTAACATACTGTGTGATAACTGGACTATGATTGTCTCAAATGGAGCCAGCATCATTAAATAGAGTTGAAAAGTGTTACCACTATGTTGTGTGTGCATACCGTCTCTTCCTCTGACCTCTGGCAGCAATGAGCTACTAAGATCCGGGAAATGGATATGTAATTTATTTTTGGCCACTGCAACACCACTGCTGTTACCAAAGTTACAGCGGTCAGACACAAAGGAGTGTTCACAGATCGGACTGTTCTCTGATGCCTGAAAGGACAGAGAGTTTATTTTGAAATTTTTTTTTTTTCCCATTCCGATTCTGTTGTAAATTAAAGAAAGACCTGCCTATGTTGTTACCTGAAAGGTGAGTGGTGCTGTAGCATGACTCAATGGAAACTGTTGGGCTTGTCGGCTACAAGTACCACTGTGATGCTTTGACTTGTCTAAAGACCTGTAAAACCAAAAGATAAAAGCACTGTGTCATGGGTCAAATCAGGAAAGGTTTGAATAAAAAGACTCGAATAAGGTTCATATTGGGCAGCGCCAAGGACTAACAGGTCTAAAACTTAAACAAAACTCAAAACAATTGACAGGCATAACTAATATAAAGCTGATTTTGATCTAAATATCATTTGGTTATAGTACCTGAGGGTGGGGGTCCTCGAATGGGAACCTGCCCCTAGGATTCGGTAATCACTGATGGAGGAGCTGTTGGTTCTGATGACAGATAAAGAGTTGACACAACTAGCCTCATTAAGGTCTGCTCCATCCTTGTTGTGAAGGATGGAGCTTCTTGTCAAAGATCTGTAGTGTAGAGTTGTTGAAATTGAAGTCAGATCTGTGACACCGAATATATTTGTTTTGTCATTTCTTTCGGGGTTGTCATTCATCTTCCTCTCATCAGTAACAAGTTTAGTTTTCTGGGTCATGGGGGTCACTGTGGACTTCATATGGTTGCTGAAAGATCCAGGCTTTCTTTGAGATTCTCCAACCAAACATTTGGAATGAGGAGCTTTCATGGATTTTACACCAGATGCACTGCTGTTTTTCCTTTTCTCATTACCCAAACTTCCAGAAGCCTTTGAGGTTTGATTAACTAAAGAGCTGGTTGTTACTCTAATAGGTACAGTAAGATCTAAATCTTCTTGGTTCTCTTTATCTGAGACATTCAGTGTTTTCATAATGGTGACCCCTACTGATCTGTTTTCATTTGAAGTTGTTCCGGGTTCTGTGGAGGACTGTGGTTTGGAAGGCTCCAACGATTCAGGATTGGCCGTGTAATCAACGCCTGAAGCATATGACAACTGTATGTTCTCCTTGATATTTTTGTTTTCTATAAGGTCACTGTGTTGTGGAAGCCCCTTTGAGGGTAAGCCAGTCTTGGACTTTGGATTCAGTAATTCTTTAGGTAGTGCTCTGGAGCTATGGGCAGGACTAGTCTCCATAAAAACTGTGGAAGACTGGACTGGAAGATCTGAGGTATGACTCTTTGATGTAGAAAAAGATGAGGTGTTGATTTTTGAGGTATCTCTAGATGGCTTGGGGTTTGACAGAAGTACTTTGGGGCATTCAGAGGAATTTCTTTGTTTGTCAGCTGTTTGGTCAGTTAGATACTCTGTACCAGTATTGGTCTCACATTGTTTGATGGCAAAAGGGATATTTGTGGTACAGATCTCAATGTGATCACTCCTTACAAGTTGAGAAGATTTTAATGGTAAGTCTATGTTAGACTGCTCAGTGACTGACTCCATGGAGAGTTTTGGAGAGAAACTCAAATTTAGATGGTCAGTGGTTGAATCTTCAGACAATTTGGGTACTTTTATATTTATTTTGTCCAGTTTTTTCTCAAACTCCTGACTTCGTTCTGATTTACTCAGTCTTGAGATCTCCAACATGTTTTTCTCAATCATACTTGGCACAGTGTTGTCTAAGCTATTACAGCCTATGTCTTTTATATAGTTCAGGTCTTCCCTTGGTTCTGGAGATGGTGCTATGTCATGTTTAGGTTTTTCTGCTGTGCTGTTATTATCTTTCAGATTTGCCAAAATCTTGGTGGTCTCTGGTGAATCAAAATTAAGGGTTTTAGGTAACTTAGAAATCTCTGACTCTTTCTTCGACTCCACAGCGGTCGCTTTTCCTGGTTTACTTTTCACAGCCATGGAAGACTGAACTGCATTGTGGATAACCTTGCTGCCTGTTTTGAATTGTTTAGTAGAGATTAGAGGTTCTGAGGTATTGTGAGTGGTTTTAGATAACTTGGAAGCTTGTTTTCCTTTTGTTTTCTCTATCTTTTCCTTGCTGACTTTATCATTCATGTCTTCAGATGGTTTCTTGACTCGACAATTTTTCTCATCCCCTTCATCCTTTCGTGGAGTTTTGGTTATTTTGGGAAGGGTAGAGTTCTCTCTGTGGTCTTTTTGGATCCTAGCGTCTAGCTCATCTAAAAATCTGTAAGTATACAGAGTAAGATGGAGTTGGTCAGTAACTCAAATTTGGTGGCTACTAGTACCTGGTAATTTTGTAAAAAAATACCACACATAATATAAAACACAAAGTGTTACCTGATATGGAAGGAGTCTTGTGTGAAGAGCGGATGCTCTAACAGCTCTGAACACTGAGCTCGTCTTTCTGGATCCATTTCCAGACACCTCTGAGAGACAAACAAGTCAGCAAAGATATGACTGATATCTTCAGTAAGTCCAACAGTGACACAAAAATGTTTTAAAATAGACTTAAGAAGATGAGAAGTAGTGTAAACCAAAGACCCAGTAAGGTGTATGAATGTCAGAGATCCTCTAATAAGATTACCAGCATCCATATATCATTAACTCTGTTCAAATCTGTCCAAGTAAAATAATTATCAACTGGTAATTTTAGCTTATTTTTTGAGCAAATCCATTTGCAGTATTTTCAGATACACCATATGGACAAAAAAAATTGGGCCACCTACACATCATGCCTGTAGGAGCTTTTATGATATCTCATTCTCTATCCATAGAATATCCATAATATGGAGTTGGTCTCCCCTTTGCAGCTATAACAGCTTCCCGTCTACAAGAATTTGGAGTGTGTATGTGGGAATTTTTGACTATTCATCCAGAAGATTATTAGTGATGTCAGACACTGATGTTGAATGAGAGAACCTGGCCTACAATTTCTATTTTAGTTTGTCCCAAAAGTGTTCAGTGGGATTGGGGTCAGGGCTCTGTGCAGGCCAGTCAAGTTCTTCCACACCAAACTCATCCAACCGTGCATTTATGGAGCTTGCTTTGTGCACTGGGGCACAGTTGTGCTGGAACAGAAAGTAGAAAGCATAGAATTGCACAAAATGTCTTGGTAAGCTGAAGCATTAACCCTAGTACTGCCAGCTATATGACCAGCTAGACGACCGGCAGTGAATGAAAACACCGGCACTGATCAATATATAGATGACTGGCAGTACATGAAACTTATCTGGGACATCGATATATTGAGGTCCTGTACTAGGGTTAAAATTTCCTTTCCCTGGAACTAAGGGGTCCAGGTCAACCCCAGAAAAAAAAAAAATCCAAAGCATAATCCCTCCTCCACCAAACTTGTATGCGCATATTGTTCTCCTGGTATTCGCCAAACCCAGACACATCCATTAGACTGCAGACAGAGAAGTGTGATTCGTAACTCAACAGGATATATTCCCACTGCTCCACAGTTCAGTGGCAGCATGCTTTACACCATTTTATTTGCCATTGCACTTGGTGATATAAGGCTTGCATTCAGCTGCTTGGCCATGGAAACCTATGCCGTGAAGCTCCCTGTACACAGGCTTTGAGCTAATGTAAATGCCAGAGGAGGTTTGAAACTCTACAGTTATTATGTCAGCAGAGCTTTGGTGACTTTATGAACTATTTACCTTAACACTTTGTGACCTAATCTGTAACTTTACATGGTCTGCCACTACATGGCTGAATTATTGTAGTTCCTAAACATTTCCACTTTGCAATAATACTATATGGAGTTTGACTGTGTAATATCTATGGGGGAAGAAATGTCATCAACTGACTTGTTAGATCAGTGGCACTCATATTCAAATTCACTGAGCTCTTCAGAACAATCCATTCTTTCACAACTGTTTGTAAAGGCAGACTGCATAGCTAGGCACTTAATTTTATACACCCGTGGCAATGGAACTGTATGAAACACCTGAATTCAATGATTTATAGGTATGGCCCAATACTTTTGCCCAATACTTTTGTAAATTTGCAATAGAATCTTATGCTGCTAGAACAGAAAATGTATAAGCGAGGCTAGTTAGCATACTAGTTAACAATGTGGGTAATATACAGAAAATGATCATTGCAAATGGACCAGAATCAGAATACTTTACTAATCCCCAGGAGGAGAATTCCTTAAATATGATATTAGAAGATAAGACCGCTTCATTAACCTCTTAACATTCACCTGATGCATCGCTAGTGACCCTAGAGGGACCACCAATGCATCAATTATTTGTATAGAATTTTTGCCATTTTGGAACACCCAAATGGAAAAGCTTACAGCAGAAAAACTGCAATGCTAAGACATATGAGAAACCAGCCACAGGGACCCACAAGCCAGTGTAGTCCTAGTGCCGGTCCCAAGCCCGGGTAAATGGTGAGGGTTGCGTCAGGAAGGGCATCCGGCGTAAAAACTTTGCCAAATCAAATATGCGGATTCATAACACGACTTCCATACCGGATCGGTCGTGGCCCGGGTTAACAACGACCGCCTCCGGTGCCGTCAGCCAACAGGGTGCCGGTGGAAACTATGCTACTGTTGGCCGAAGACCAAGGAGGGGGAGAGGGGGAAAGCGTGTTAGAAGGCAGAGAGAGAGAAGGAAAGGTAGGAGGGTGGAGGTGAGAGTAGGGACTTTAAATGTAGGGACTATGACTGGTCAAGGGAGAGAGCTGGCTGATATGATGGAGAGA
>VUQH01080677.1:0-16369 GCA_015106775.1 Etroplus canarensis | reverse complement strand
GTAATGTGATGAGATTTCACCCCATACTTCCTGGAGCATCTCCCACGAGATGGATCAGTTTGATGAAGTCTTCCTCTGTACCATACGGTCAGGCTACTCCCACAACAGCTCAGAGACTGTGCTGGCCACTCCATTACAGTCAGAACTCTGGCTGACTATTCTTCAAATATTTCTGACACATTTTGGAGGTGTGGGGCATCTTTTTCTTAAACTACACTCCCAGATATTTGTCTTCTTGGACAGTTGTGCATCGGGGCCTCCCACTCCTCCTCTGTCATGTTAGAGCCCGTTTGTGCCACTCTCAGAAGAGAGATTTTAAGTTTCCTCGCACTTTCTCACATTGAATTACCTTCCTTTCCAAGCACAACAATAAACTGTATAAATACAATAGATCCACTGTGGGAATATCTAAACAAATAACTGCTGATGCTTCAGATACTAAACTAACCTAAAGAATGCCAGGCTCCGGGTTTCAGCTGCTCAACACAGCTGTAGAAGTGTTTTCTAATGATCAATTAGCCTCATAAGTGGGATTAGCAGCTATCAGGAGATTGATGCAGAGGACTGACAGTTGCTGATAACAGGCCTCTATGCAAACATGATCATTCTGTAAAAATCATCTGATTAACTTTGTTTGTGAAATAGATAAAAATGTGTTTTTCTTTGGAAAACAATGAAATTTGCAAGTGATTCCAAACTTTTGAGCGGCAGTGTATTTGTCACATACTTGTCTCAGTGGAAAATGATGCACTTTCTCTACTTCTGTGTGGATTTTGTAAGCTCAATAATGTATATTTAAGAATTCATAAACATAAACATACTGTTTTTCTTATTTATAATATCATCTGTTCTATATTATCCTAATATGATTATTATATTATTACTGTCTTTTTCCTTTTAGTGTGATTTTTTTTTTAAATATCTGTACTGGTGTGTGTCACTTTCACTTTGTCTTGCTGCCGTAACCACCTGAAATTTCTCCACTGTGGGAATATCTTGTCTTATACAGGGGAAAAATGATTTATTCTGACATTTCTCTCCACAAAAGGCCAAAACCAAACATCTTTTGTCCAACCAGTAGTTAAAATTCCAAAGATTTTCATTTTACCTAAAAAAAGAAAAAAAAATCCAATTTGCACACATTATGAAAGTACTTTATTGGGTTATGTAAGTGTGAGTGTAAAGGTACAAACTGAAATTTTCCACAACAGTAGCACAGGTCCACCACCTTTAAACTCACCTGTTGTTGAAAGTTTGCTGGTCCCACATGTGCAGCAGTGACACACTGCTACATTTTTCCTCTGAGTGATGAATAAAATATTGACCTTTAATATCAAATATATTATATATGTATTATATATTATATATAATAAATTCACTAAAGCAGATTTAATTATAAGTAAGACGATAGAGGGGGGCGGCAGTGGCTCAGTCCGTCAGCAGACTTAACTAGAAACCAGGGGGTTGCTGAGGGCCGCCGGCCCAAGACCTGCCCAGAACTCCTGACCTGGATGTGCATGTGGAGGAGACTGGAGGCCAGGGAGGACCGCACTGTCCTGAGCAAGGCACCGAATCTCCACATTTGCTCTCCTTGGCAGCTGTGATGGGCAGCCTTCACTTAATACCCACCTCTTCACTGCATGTGTGTGTGTGCGTAACAACATAAGTGTGTATTTGGGATTTGTAATTTCCCTATAAGCCATAAATAAAAGTGTGTCTTAGAAACAAAGTGAACATCAGAACTATAATGTTATTTATGGGAAAGAAAACATTGCAGGTAGCTTGTTTTTGATAGAATTAGTCATATTTTGATCCACTCTTGCATTGATAAAGTTGCTGCTTTATGTTGCTTATACATCCCTTCCTGTATCTTTCAAATTAAAAGCCCCATAGGGTTTCACTTAGGTGAAACCTGTTATTTCCTAACCAGGCTTTTATTGTGAAAAATGTATGGCACATGTTGGGTAAAACTCATTTTATTACAAGATATACAGTAGGAATAGATTATCTGTGGCTCTGACATTCATCCTCTGACAGCAGTTTAAACCTTACTCAATTCAGCGGTGAGTCAAGTGAGTGGGCGACCATCCTGTAGGGAAAGAACAGAAGAGAGAAGACAATAAATCCAGGAACATGTGAGGCAGAGCCAGACAACTTTATGATCTGTTCATAAAGTCCATCAGTTGTAGTTGAGTAATGTAGGTAAACTCAAAACGTCATCAGTGGTCACTGGTATTTAAACACCAACAGGGGTTTTCCTGCTTCAAAAAGGGACTTTAGGGATGAGTAAGCATTTAAGCACGATCTGTCCACGTGTCCTTTAGGCGATGAGTGTGATTTACTTTAACAGAAGCCCATGCATTTTACTGTTTTGTTAAGCTTCATCAAATCAGGTTAAATATCATTTATCACAGCCCCCTGGGGATTTTCCTTTAATGGGCACAAAACATTTTTTATATGCTGGAAAAATCCTGATATTGGACTACAACTCTGGGGCTCACCAAGTAAACACTGAGAATAAAAACTCCCAGCATGTTCTGCACAACTAACTGATAGTATTGATTACTTTATAAGTATCTAAGAGATTCTGAATTGGTCTGACAGTGGCCACACACACCAGAATATGCTGTAGAAAAACGTTTTCAATATCAGCTAATTAGCACTGCTTGGTTATAGTTTTAATTTATTCATATCTACTGTAATTTTAAACAATATAAGTAATTTTTAGTGGTTGATGTTAGGATTTTCGCTGGGAGTGACGGACAGCTCAGGCTGAGATGGTTTGGACATGTTCAGAGGAGAGACAGTGGACATATTGGACAAAGGATGTTGAAAGATGGAGCTGCCAGGCAGGAGGAGAAGAGGAAGAGCACAGAGAAGGTTGATGGATGTAGTGAAGGAGGACATGCAGAGGGTTGGTGTGAGGGAAGAGGATGCAGGGATAGGGTGAGATGGAGGCAGATGATCTGCTGTGGAGACCCTTAATGGGAGCAGAAGAAAGAAGATGAAGATGAAGCTGTGTTTTTCACTTGTTTCTTAAGGACATGACCTTAGATAGAAATGATCTGCTGTAAGCCTGCTGCAGCAGATTTTTTCTTGCACTCGTCCGGCTTCCTCAAAATTTTAAGCCCACGCTGCACACCATGCTGAGACATGCCAAGTTTGGAGGTAACAGCTCTTTGGGAATCACCTTGTTGGTGGAAAAAGTCCTGTTTTCTGTTTGTCAAACTGTGTTATCTTTGGCATTTTTTATATATTCAGCCAAAGAAATGTGAACAAATTCTGTGTTTTTGTGACAGGCTGCTGGTAACACAGTTTAACACAATCTTTGCTACATTATCGGTTATGTGTCGACACAACACATTCTCATCCCTTGCATTAGATGCATTTTTAACGCTTGAATGACTCATACGTCAGTATTAAGTAGCTTAACAAAAACAGTGAACAAACAAACCCCTTCAGCTGCTCCTTTGTAGTCTCCACCAAGGGGGCGCCACAGCAGATTAATCCACATTGGTAATTTGACAGATGTTTTATGCCGGATGCCCTTCCTGACGCAACCCTCCATGGTGAGAGGGGCTTGTGTGTCCACCTTGAATCGAGCCAGGGACCTTTCGCTTGTAAGGCGAATGCGTGAGCCGCTTTGCCACAGGGACACCAATGAACAAACACCCAACAAACAAAGAAACCTTCCTGTGGAAACGATGAGGTACAAGGACCGAAAAGGAGTGAAAAAGCAGCCAATGTCTGGCATAAAAAAACGTTTTTCCTCTCTTTTGCTAGAGTATTAGCCTCGCACAAAGTATGAGCTGGCAGAACATATGTGTGTGTGTCATAATAAAGCATATAGATTACATTTTCAGATATGGTTAAAAATGTATATCAGTCTATGGCTGCATCCCTACTGAAGCCCAAAGATGTTACCAGACAGAACAGCAGCTGAAATAACAGTAAGATAAAAGAAAATGAGAGAATATAAAGACCACTGCATGAGTAGAAACTTTAGCTTCCGTCGGTCCTTCTCATGTTTGTTTAGCAAGCGAGATGGAAAAGCTGCACTCAGACATGATGTGTTTAACCTTCACTGGCTCAACGCTGGTCCTGCGACTTGCAGTTTGTTATATTTATATTTTTAGGTTAGATATGAAAATTTGAGACTACCACACTGTCCCACACAAACTGTTAGGATCTGGCCACCCTATTTTTACCTTCATATTTCTAAGCTCCAAAAACCCCAAGTTTAGACGGGCATGCAGGAATGCATAGCATGCAGGCACGCACGTGAAACACTGAAAGCAGCCAATAAAACGCCTCAGTGTGAAACTGTTTTAACGTGTGATTCAAAGTTGACCTAATGCGAAATCTTCCAGAAGACGTGACCCCTGTGAACCCAATGGAAGCTCCGAGTCACCCTGAATTAAAGAAAACGTGACAAAGAAGACGCAAAAGAACAATAAGACAAAGTCTTTTTCAAAAACTTTTGGTTAAAGATAGTGATCACAATTACAGGCCGCCATGGCAGGTGTAACACCAGCTGATATAACCAGAGAGATCATAGAACACAAAGAGGTGCGTGTCATTGTCAAAGTGACTCTAACTCAACAAACAAATATATAAAAAATGTAGAAAATGTGGAGCGGTTCTATGTTTTGGTCTTGACTCTCATTTGTCAGATACCTGACAGTAAGTGTCCCCTGTAGCACATAACACATGAAAGGTCCCTGTCTTGATTCCAGGCGGGGACACAAACCCTGCTTGCCATGGAGGGTTGTGTATGGAAGGGCATCCGGTGTAAAACCTCTGCCAAATTACCAAACTGTTGTGGTGACCCTTTGCCTTCTTTAACATCTAATTAAAGCTAACAAAGGTTTGCTAGATGTTTAATGTAAAGATTTATTTTAATTCATGTACCTTCAGCTGCTCCCTTGTTTGGCACAGGTTTTACACTGGATGCCCTTCCTGACACAACCCTCCTTGGTGAGAGGGGCTTGTGTCACCAACCTGGAATTGAACCAGGGACCTTTAGCTTTTAAGATGTTAACCACTGCACTACGGGGACACTATTTATATTTATTTTAATGTATATTTTATTTATTTCCATGACTGCAAATATTATGTCCACGCCTTGGAGCTTTATTCTGAAGAAAAGCCGTGGAAACTCCCGGCACTGCTTGCATGAGTTTTTGCCTCCAGCTTGATGCTCCTCCTGAAACCCCACCCTGAAAGTGTGTGGTGCTTTGCCCAGACATCTCTCTGCCTCCACGCTGCAAAGGTCAGCAGTGGCTGTGGACCTGCTGCCGCTTCGCTCAGAGATCACGTGGACAGAACATGATCTGCAAGGACGTTCATGAAACAGGCATGGTCCTCATGGCTGACCGTGAGGACTTTGGCTTGTATACGTTTCAAAATTTAAAATGTAACGTATGAAGCCAAAATTAATGAGTTTTTTTTTCTAAAACATTGAGTCACAGATGTGGGCTACGTGTATCACGTGCAGACTGTGATTTGCTGGGGGAGGGATTGTCCCACCCTCTGGTCTCATGTCCCTGTCTCTTCTGCATGGCAGGGATAAAAATGTGCTTATTTCATATTAAACAGTCCATCCGTCTGTTGGTCATCTACCGCTTTTCCGGGGGTTGGAAGGCAGCAGTTCGAGCAGAGAAGCCCAGACTTTCCTCCCCCCAGCCACCTCCTCCAGCTCTTCAGGAGGGACACCAAGGCGTTCCCAGGCCAGCTGGGAGACATAGTCTCTCCAGCATGTCCTGGGTCTGTCCTGGGGTTTCCTCTCAGATTGATGTTCTCGAAACACCTCCAGTGAGAGTCCAGGAGGTGTCCAGATCAGATGAACCAGCTGGCTCCTTTGGACGTGGAGGAGCAGCAGCTCTACTCTGAGCTCCTGGATCACTGAGTTCCTCACCCTGTCTCTGAGGGTGAGTCCAGCAACCCTGTGGAGAAAGCTCATTTCAGCCGCTTGTATTCATGATCTCATTCTTTCATCATTACCCAAAGTTCATGACCACAGGTGAGGGTAGGAACGTAGATCGAGCGGTAAATCGACAGCTTTGCCTTAGAGCTCAGCTCCATGACAGACCAGCACAACGTCCGCGTCACTGCAGACGCTGCTCTGATCCGTTTGTCGAGCTCCCGCTCCGTCCTCCCGTCACTCATGAATGATCCGTTGTGGCGACCCCTAACAGCAGCAGCTGATGGAAGAAGAAGAAGACAAGTTTGAAAAATTACCAAGGAAAGGTAAATCCAGACTGTACAGGAATGTACCATACTGTCATATGAAACCTATTTTGAATACCATAAGCGGTTGTCTTGGAACCTCAGCAGGTAAACCCACAAGATTTTTCCCCTCTTGAGTGTATCTGTATGAAAGCTTGGATTAAAGTAGTTATGCCTTAATGTTTTATAAATCCTCTGTGTAGGAACAAGAGCTGCATCATTAACCAGTGCATTAAACCTGATGCTGAGAGAATGTGAAGCTGATCTCTTGGGCCACTGAGACCTGATTTACTTTCTCAGGCTGTGTGATGTCTAATTCTTAAGTCATCAGAGTCAAGTAAGAAAAGCACCACAATGACAGAATAACTATAAGAAGAAGGTAGAAGTGTATCAGTCCATACTAAACATACGTAATGGCTAGAATAACCTGGATGGTAGCTTTTAGACAGCATAAATTAACAAACCGTACTATTTACAAAGGTCTACCAGGAAAAAAGTGATATATTCCCTGTAATTAGCACCAAATTACACATTTTCAAGCCTTCATGCAATCAAATGAGGTCATTTATGACTCCGGTCGTATATTATGTACCTTTGGGGCTGGGGTCCATTCCAGAGTACACCCTGGACAGGTCGCCGGGCTATCGCAGGGCTAACTCTGGCAACCATTCACACTTTTCACCCACGGCCAGCTGAGAATCTCCACTCAACATAACAGTCCTGTCTCTGTGCTCTGGAAGGACGCTGGAGGAGCTGGAGACCCACCGAGGTTCAGGGAGAACATGCAAAACGCCACACAGCTCATGAGTTCAAACCCAGAACCTTCTTGCTGTGAGGCGGCAGACCAAACCACTGCACCACTGTGCTGCCAGGAAAAGATCATGTGATGCACTAAGAAGATTTCACCTTACACTTCATTTTCTGTAACTTTTTATGTTTTGCAAATAAGGTATAATGTAGCGCCACTGTTTGAACTGTTCAGATGGAAGAACGTCTGTCAGTGATTAATACTTTTGAAGTGCTGTGACAGTGACTCGTGATTTTAAGAAACACCCTGCGGATCAGAGGAGCGGCGTCACTCTGCTCTGCAGCAGTTATTGTCTGCTCTGTATAACTGTATGTTTGCATCCCTCTGGAATAACTACGTTTGCTCCCATATGTTTCTGGAAGCGCACACAGAGCTGCTGAGCTCTGCGGTTTCACTCTGCAGTGACACAAAAGCGCCACCGAATTGTCCTCGGCGGCAGCCAATGAGCTGGAAGCAGCAGCGCCTCAGTGTCCGCCAGCGGCCGGCCCGTGCCAGTTTCTAACTGGACTCTCGTGGGTGTTTATGGCAGGGGGGGGGGACAGAAAGAATTTTCTAACCCATCACCATTGTACCAATTGTCTATAAAAATTAATGTGCGAGTGAAGCTCTGCCTTCACAGGGGGGCTATCAATTTCTAATTCACAGTTCATGAGTACAAACAAAGAAATGAATGTCTCTGAAGATTTCAAGGTAACAACTCCAAAGCTACATTTTGCATTTGAATGAAGTCTTGGCAGGTGGATCAGGAGGTTTTCCTTCATTTATAGTTATTGCTTCACTTCGTTTAGTACACGCAGGACTGTCTTTTTAATTCTGAAGTCTTTTGTCTGTTCAGCATGATCTGATATTTAATTGATTACACGCTTTGGTAATCTTCTTCATGCGCACTCCTGACCTTCTCTTACCATTTTGTGATAGAGTCATTGTGTTTTCCAGGAGGGCCAAAATAGAAGCAACGACCAAATAGACGGCACAGGGATGAGCCTAGGGAACAAGAAGGGAGTCAGGGTGACTGGGAAATATGTTCCCCCTGTGGACTGGAGCAGCAGACGAGGCGGTCCATCCATCGTCCACTCCCCCATCAGCACCCCGATGCCTCCAAACACCCCTACGGTGATCTCCATTGGCCCTCTGCCTCACCGGCCTCTGGAGAGAGTTGATGATTCCAGCATGGATGAACCTGCTGCTGCTGGGGACGACTGGACCAAAGAGGCATCATCTCAAACCAGGGTGTCCTATGGTGAGATGGGTGTCCCAAGGCAGACCATGGAGGAGCTGAAGACCATCCTGAAGGACAGTCCCCTGCTCAGCATCCGAGAAAGACATGAGGGGAAACCAGGGAGACCCTACACGTACCTCCATGGGAGCAGCACCGGTGGTGGAGGGTCCAACGGACGTCAGGATGATGGAAATCCTCACAGGGCATTCAGCACCTTCAAACCTCACTCTGACGCTTCCAGAAGGGGGCCCAGGTCCACAGAGAGCACATCTATTCAGCTGCCTTCCACCATGGATTCATCCAGCTCGTTCAGGTCCAGTGCCAACACAAATAGGCAGCCTGGTGTCAGGACCCACACATACGCCAGCGGTGGCTCCTGGGGAGAGACTGGAGCTTCTCATTCAGGTTAGTGAAGCTTTGATTAAGTTTGGCCGAGCCTTTCCTTGATGGAAATAAATCATTTTTTATTCTAAATAGGTATAAATTTTGGAAATAACTGGATACCTTTCAGCTCAAGGAAAACAACGATTGCTGGACTGTAGCATCGAGTACTGTCTCATTTTAAAACCTTTGTTTCCGACACCACTTCATTTAAGCTTCGTAAGGCTACTTCTTCATATCCCGAATATAAAAAATGAGCACATTTTATTGTTTTCTTTACTTTATTGTCAATATTTTGAAAGGTTTAATTGGATTTAAAACCTTGTTATTGGTCATTTAGTTGAAATAAACCAATTAGTATTCTATAATAAACCCACAGCTTTATAAATTCCACTGAAGGTTAAAATTATTCTGTTTTTAAAACAGTTTGGAACAACAGCGCCTGTATGTGGCCTGATTTGAGGTTTTTTCACTGGGATCTGTTTCTCTGTGCCAACTGTATTATATTCTATGACTAACAGTGGGACATGTTACATTGTAATAACCACCTTGTCAGTGGTTGCTGTGGACAAACTACATGACTGTTTCTTTCTATTCTATTTCTATATAACTTTAGTGTGGTCTTGAGGACACTACTAGAACTTTGAGACTTTGAGTCAAAAGACATGTTTTTATTTATATATATTTTTAAAAACAAGGGTGTTATGGTGGTACAGAGGTTAGCTCCCTTGCCTCACAGCAAGAAGGTCCTGGGTTCAAATACACTAGCCAGCTGAGACCTTTCTGCGTGGCTTTTGCATGTTCTGCCTGGGTACTCTGGCTTCCTCCCACAGTACAAAGACGTGCAGGGGGTTTAGATTAACTGGCAGTTCTAAATTGGCCATAGGTGTGAAGTGAAAGGTTGCCTGCCTCTGTGATAGCCTGGTGACCTATCCAAGGTGTAGCCCACCTCTCACCCCATGACAGCTGGAATCGGCTCCAGACATAGATAAATGGGTTTTTGATACTCTGTATTAAAAATGAAATATTGTCAAATGTTTTTGCAGATATTTCAAACTGTTTTCCACAGATAACGGAAACGACACTATCGAGATCTCTGGGAACCAGAGGTTCATTGCAGCCATGGAGCAAATTAAACAACAAATAGCACGAGAGAACATCAACTTTGTCCGCTTTGAGGCCACTGACCTCCATGGGGTGTCAAGGTCCAAGACAGTACCCGTCCGCTTCTTCCATGTAATGAACATTTATCGATCGATCGCTCTGTCTATCTGTCTATCTATCTATTGATCTAGCTATCTATCTGAAAAAGTGCTTTTACTGTAAATGTTGCATTCACAGGAGAAAGCAGTATATGGAGTACCAATGCCAAGAAGCTATTTGGAGTTAACCCTTAGCCCAAAGAGCAATGAAGTGGACCACGCCAACACTGCCAACTTCAGCAGTGATGTCCTTCTCATCCCTGACCTTTCAACCTTCAGGGTCCTACCCTGGGCTGAACAGACTGCGCGGGTCATCTGCGACCCATGCACCGTGACAGGAAGCCCCCTTCGCACTTCGCCTCGCCTAATTGCCAAGCAGCTCCTCGGCCAGCTCCAAAGCCTGGGTTTCTCCCTGCACTCATCCTTCACCTACGAATGCTGTGTCCTCGGAGCGCCAGACCGGATCGGACCAAAGACCCTCCTGTTCCCGGCCACCACCCTGCTCAGCAACCATGACTTGCCTTTCTTCCAGCAGCTGGTCGACAGCATGTACTGCATGGGGGCTGACATAGACAGCATTGCTTCTGCAAGTGGCCCTGGCCAGATGGAGATCAACCTGAGGCCGGAGTTTGGGATTGCTGCTGCTGATAGTGCCTTCACCTTTCGCACTGGCATCAAAGAAATGGCTCGCAAATACAGCTATATTGCCAGTTTTTTCACTGATGATGGTCTGTACAACGCTGGGGTGCTTTCTCACAGCCTGTGGGATTCTAACGGGCGACGTAGTCTCTTCCACAGTGGAGAGAAAGCAGGCGAGTTGTCTGAGATTGGTAGAAAATGGCTGGCAGGCCTCCTCACCCACTCTGCTGCCCTGAGCTGCTTGATGTCACCCGGTCTGGGCTGCAGGAGCCACATCGCCAAGACCATCAAAGACCCCAAGCGGCTGCTATATGCCACCTGTGGCAGCAACGATAACAGCAGCTCCTTCAACATCAAGTGCCACGGCGGCAGGGAGACGCACATTGACAACAAGCTGGGCTCAGCCATGGCCAATCCTTACATTGTTCTGGCAGCTACGGCGGCCGCGGGGCTGGATGGTATCAGACGAAACCTGAGTGTTGAAAGCGGTCTGAACAAAGCCCCTAGTCAGCAGAAGGAGTTCGCCATTCCAGTAAAACTCGACGATGCTCTGGAGGCGTTGGGGGAGGATCACGTAATCCGCAGTGCCCTCGGAGAGCCGTTTGTTCAGTATTTCATCGCCATGAAGAAGTTTGAGATTGAGACCCAGGAACTGGATGATGAGAGGAACAAGTGCTTTGAGTATTTCATATAGAAGGCCTGTTTTTAAAAAAAATATATGAAACACACTTCCGCCTGCCACAAAAATAACAGTACAAGTTTTTATATACAATGTAGACGCTGTGCAGATATTCTAGAAAGCATTTTGAAATAAAGGTATTGCTACTGCCAGAATGCAAAGTTTGTGGAAGTTTGTTGTTGTCTTGTTGATATCAAGAGGACTTTGGAGGCTGCTGTTACTCTCACTGGTGTGGGTGTAAAGAGTTAGCTGTACATTTTGAACCATGAGTAACCCTGTGGGGTCTAAGCCAGCACTGGTGGTGATCCCAACCCTATCCCTAAGCCTAACTCAAACCCAGTTCCCCTTTTTCTTCCCTGACCCTCTCCTTCTCCCCATTCCTCTCCTCAAACTTACCCACTTCTTCCTTTTCTCTTTTTCTCAGTTTATTCCTCTTCTCTTTCCTAACTTCAATCCTCTCTTCCTGAATTTCCTCCCTAATTAACCTCCTCTGCTTTTCTCTTTCCTCAGTTTGTCCCCTTTTCCCTTTCCTTTGCCTCTCCCCTCACCTTAAACCATCTCACTTCCTTATTCCTCTCCCCCTACCCATTTTCCTCCTCTTTATTTTTAAATTAACTCCCTCGTTTCCTCTCTCTTTATTTTCTCTTTCTTCCCCTTCCTCTCCCTTACCATTTCCCTTCCTGTCCTCCTTTAAAATATCCTCCTCCTTCCCTTTTGTCTTGTCGTTCGTTGCCCTTCCTCCCATTTTCTCCAACCCTGAACCATTCTTCTGTCCTCATCTGTAAACCCAAATGTGCAAAATAATTAAAACAACTAAGTACAGTAAACTCAAACTTTGAACACACTTCTACTAATCAAAAATATGTTGAGCTCCTGTCACTTTTCCCCATTTTTGAGTTTATTAAATTTACCATTTTTGGATCAAATAAGCATTACTTAAACATGTAAGTATAGTTAAATATTCCACAGGTTATGTTAATAAAATATGTTATTCAATATATCATATAACATAATAATTTAGCATTTCACACCATCCTTAGCAGATATTAATTTATTTATTTCATGTATTTATTATTTAGTTTTTCTGTATAATGAATGCAGTATAGTGCTTTATTTATGGTACTGCCATTGCGTCCGTTTGTGTCAGTATTTGCCTACGCAGGGCCAGTGCAGAGGGAAATGCAGCCAAAGGTTGGGACGTTAAATTATAAATAAAAACACAAAGCAGTGATGTGCAAATCTCGTAGACCAACATTTTCTTCTTAGAAGAACGTAGAAAACATGTCAAATGTTGAAAGCGAGACATTTCACTATTCATGAAAAATACTAGCTCGTCTTGAATTTGACGGCAGCAACACGTCTCCAAAAAGTTGGACAGGGCAACAAAAGGTTGGAAAAGTAACAATTGGAGGAACATGTGGCAACTAATGAAGTTAACAGGCAACAAGCCAGTTATGTGATTGGGTATAAAAAGAGCACCTTAGAGAGGCGGAGAAGTAAAGATGGACAGAGGTTCCGCAATCTGCCACAAACTGTGTCTACAAACTGTGGAGCAATTTCACAATAATGTTGCTCAAGACTTTGAATGTTCCATCATCTACAGTAGATAATATCATCAAAAGAGTGAGAGAATCTGGAGACGTCTCTGTGACCAAGGGACACGGCTGAAAACCAGTCCTGATGCTGGTGATGTTCAGGCAGCACTGCATTACAAACAGACATGATTCTGTCATGGAAGTCACTACATGGGCTCAGGGTCAAAGTTCATTGAAAGCTATTCTGTGGTCAGTGAAACGTGAAATCAAGGCTACCATGTCCTCTGGACTAATGAGGAGCAGGACCACCTCTGATGCTATGGGGATCCATTACTGCCTATTGTACTGGCAACTTGGACCAGTGTTATTATTATTGTTGTTTTTCTAATTAGTATTTATTTTTATTTCTTTTTGAGTTTTAGTTTTTTTTAATTCAGTTTCGTTTCAGGTAGTTTTCAGAAGTGGCTTTTCCAGTTTCAGTTCAGTTTTTATTAGTTAAATTTTTCATTCATTCATTTTCTTCCGCTTATTCAGTTTAGGGTCGCAGGGGGTGCTGGAGCCAATCCCAGCTGTCATGAGGCGGAGGGCGGGGTACATCCTGGACAGGTCGCCAGTCTGTCACAGAGCCAACAAGAGAGACAACCATTTACGCTCACATTGTTACCTATGGTCAATTCAGAATCGCCAATTAACCTAGCCCCCTTTGGACTGTGGGAGGAAGCCGGAGTACATGAAGAGAACCCACACAAACACAGGGAGAACATGTAAACTCCAAACGGGGGTGCCTAGGTTGGCCGGCTGTTGGATTTGAACCCGGGTGCTAACCACCGTGCCGCCCAGTTCTAGTTTTCTTAATTATAATAATATTGATGGTATTTGATTTCGGATGTTCGGATTACAAATTACAAAACAAATACAACACTTTGAAGGCAGATTTCCCAGTCATGCAGACATCCTGAGACTCGACAAAACAGATGCACCAAAGCTTCATCACAAAGGTTGTCTCCTCAAATTGACCAAGACTATAACTGAGGAAATTTTATGTATATTTTTATTTTATTTCAGTTAATTTTGTGAGCACACAGTATCGTTTAGTTAGTTTTTATTTTGATCAAAAGTCTAGTTTCTGTGTTTATTTCAGTTAACTAAATCTATTTTTCTCATTTAGTTTTAGTTTTTAGCTTAGTTTTATTTAACTATAATGACCCTGACTTGCGCATCTCTAAAGACGTGCTGAAATATGCAAGACGATGCTAAACCACATCCTGCAGCTGTTCCAGCAGCATGGCTTCATAGTAGAAGAGTCCTGGTGCTGGACTGGCCTGCCTGCAGTCCAGACCTCTCACCAACAAAGGAGACCCAGGACTGTTGAGCAACTGGAATCCTGTATCAGACAAGAATGGGACAACATTCGTCTCCCAAAGGTTACACGCTGTTGGTAAAAGAAGACGGGATGCTACACTGTGGTAAACATGGCCGTCCCAACTTTTTTTGAGGCGTGTTGCTGCCACCACTTTAAAGAAGAGCCAGTACTTTTCATCAAATGGTAAAATGTTTGAACATTTGATATGTTTTCTATGTCCTATTGATTGATTTTCAAATGATTGTGTTATGTTTTATTTATATTTTACACACAATGCCAGATGTTTTGGATTTGCGGTCGTATAACAAATATTCTTGATCAATCATCATAGTGCAGTAAACACACCTAACACCCCCATCCCTCAAAAAACACAGCTCTGTAGCGGTCATACCATCTCTGTTGCTTTATGCATTTATTACACAGACTGTTTTTACTTTTAACTTGGCTCAAGCTACAGTCTTCATTCAGGACCATTCAGAGGTGATGGAAGATGTGTGTCAAAAGCTCCCCAGACATTTGCACAGCACTTGGGCATCGTGATAACTATTCAGGCAGATAGTTCCACACCAGCACAGTGGAGATGAGTGGAATTTTGCCGGCTGACTTTGCAGCGCTGGCTGTGTTAGGTTGTGTTACCACTCAGAGTGCATTTCAAACAGACTAACTCACTTTTATTGTAAATAGTCACACATTACAGATGCCTGAAAATTCTACTTAATTACTGTAATGGGGTAACTACATTTGTTACTGTCTAACTCTGCTAAATGGGCACATAAGGTTGTCTCCTACGATTTAAAACAACTTGTGAGGATGAGAAACAGTGGAGCAGATAAAATCTGGAGTGACTTGGAAAACAGTGACTGTCCACAGACACAGGACTGCCCACCACCTCTCAAGGCCAGAAGAAAGACGTGACAGTAACATGTTACATAAGTTTCTAACACACCATGTGTGCACCTTGGAAGAAATGTGATGTTGAAGGAACCTTGAATGCTTTCAGTCACACTGGGAACATGGGGTAGTAGTGCACTCTTGTGACCAAAATGAGTATTACAAAAACCAAAATTCCTGAGCAAAAACTTTTTCTCACTTGTTCCATCATTTTTTCACTTGACAAAACTGTTTCACACATTTCAGTATAATAAATGATTAAATGCATGATAAAGAAACTTAGAATGATTGTTCTGGTAAAACTGGAAAAAACTGTTTAGATCAGATTTGTTTCCTCACCAGCCTCTCAGGACCTCTGCAGATTTCCCATTAGCCCCACTCAAAGTATTGGTTTCAGTGCTACATTTCCTTTTTGCCCTGTTTGTTTTGAACATTTGCATTTTGCTGTACTCTAGCAATAGCCTTCATACAGCAATAATTCTCTGAATGGGTCATAATTGTTAAACTTGTGAAAAGGCAATGCAAAAATGTACAACACTGACAAATATCTTTACGCATTATGAATGATACATTGATGCTACACTATATAGACAAAAGTATCTGACCACCTGCACGTTACACCTGCAGAAGCTTTCATAAGTCAGCTATTCCTGCAAAGTAGGAAGCGGAGAACTGTCTACAATGTTGGCTCAATTCCAGTTGGGGACCCAAGCCCCTCTTGTCGTGGAGGGTTCCATCAGGTAGTTCATCTGGCATAAAACCTCTGCTAAATTACAAATGTGGATTAATCCACCCCCTGGGGGGAATACAAGGGAGCAGCCGAAGGAAGGTCTTGGTAAACTTACGCATTAAGATTTCCCTTCACTGTTATGAAGAGGCCCAGGCCAACCCCAGAAAAACAGCCCAATAGCATCATCCCTTCTCCAGCAAGCTGCAGAGGTGGCACAGTGCTGTCAGGTAGGTAATGTTTTCCTGGCGTCTGTCAGACTGAACAGAAGCTTGGGAGGCAGAACCTTCAGCTATCAGGCCCCTCTCCTGTGGAACCAGCTCCCAGTTTGTCTTCAGGAGACAGACACCCTCTCTACTTTTAAGATCAGGCTTCAAACTTTCCTTTTTCATAAAGCTTATAGTTAGGGCTTAGTTATGCTGCAATAGGTTTAGGCTGCTGGGGGGCCTCTTATGGCTGGGCATTTCTTCTCCACCCACCTCTTTTCACTCCCCATCATTTATTAGTTACTGCTGCATGTCATTAAATGTTGTCTTCTTTCTCCCATAGTCTGTGTCTCTCTTCTCTGTCCCCTCACCCTCACCCTGTCAAGGCAGATGGCTGCCCCTCCCTGAGCCTGGTTCTGTTGGAGGTCTCTTCCTGTTAAAAGGGAGTTCTTCCTTCCCACAGTCGCCAAGTGCTGCTCATAGGGGATGGT
>VUQH01080676.1:35627-63940 GCA_015106775.1 Etroplus canarensis | reverse complement strand
TCTGTTCATGGGGTAAAATTATAGAATGAATTAACAGATGATCTGAAGAACTGTATTGCTTTGATACAATTTAAAAAGTATCTTAAGTCTTATATTTTGAACGAGTATGAAAAGTATGCTTAAAACTTCTTTTTTTCCTCTTTTTTCTTTCTTTTTCTTCTCTTTTTTTCCTTCTCTTTTCTTTTTTTGTTTGTGTTTTGGGATGTTGAAGATGGTAAATGAACAGCTTTATAGCTGGTAAAACCAAAGATGTAGAATAGGATAAGCTAAAATAAGCATTGCTTCTGCCTATTCCTTTCTAGTTGCAATGTATTATGTTATATTCTTGTTTGAACTGTATCTTTGTTGATGTGACGACCAAAATAAAAAAAATGATCAATCAATCAATCAAGCAAATGGCATGACAGGAGGCGGAGCTGGACTGGGAGTGAATAGACAGGATAAGAAATAAGTACATCACAAGGACAGCTCAGGTTGGGCATTTTGGAGATAAAGTGAGAGAGGCAAGGTTAAAATGGTTTAAACATGAGGAGAGATAGTGAGCAAAGGAGGCTGAAGATGGAGCTGCCAGGCAGGAGGGAAAAAGGAAGATCATAGACGAGGTTCATGAATGTAGTGAAAGAGTACAGAGAACAAAACTGTCTTTTGTAGCAGGCTGTAAACATGTTTATTTCTGCCACAAAGTTGGACATCTTGACATGGCAGTCTAGGGGCACTGACTCGTTTTTGGAGTCAGCCTCAAGTGGCCACTAGAGGAATTACAGGGATATTTGTGTGCGGGTGTGTTTTTAAAAAAAAATTGGCTTCATGTTTTTTGCTGCTTGAGCACAAACACAGAAACAAACAACAAATATAGACTAGCAAGTTCTTAGTTTGTAATAGATGTGTTGTTTCGTTTGACTGCTGCACATCTGGGTCCTGATGCATCAAACTGATGCCAGTGTAATTGACAAAACAGTAGGGGGGCATGGAGGAAGGATACTTCTCATGCTTTTGTGTACATAAAAGTTAAACAGCTGAAAGAATAAAAACAATTCCCAGTAACTAATTTTGTGAATATGATAGCCTGCCGTGACACTGTGAATACAAGATGTCAAAATGAAAACAGAAACATGGCTGCTACCTGCACTGTTTGGAATTCCTTAAATACTTTCATGCTGTTAGACTATAAACAGCTTCCAAAGCTGTTGGCATTAGTTTACACTCCCGTACAGAACAGCGTCGTGCTTTGAGTCATTGCTTTTTGGGCATTGTGCCTTTCTGTTTTATCTTTGGAATCCATTTTAAAATATTTGCCGAACATTAAGAGACAGATTCGTATCTTCAGGGAGGGTTCAAAGATAGCAACACCTTTTTCCATAACAAAATGTGTCAGCTTTTGTGAAGATCGTGGATATACAGTGCATGTTTCAGGAGGAGAAAGCCAGAGTGGAGTTGCCCAGTAGCTTGGTGGCTTGGCCCTGTCAAAGCTGGGATGACATTACCCGGCGAGAGCGAGTGATTCAAGCTGTGGGAGGAAAGCGAACGAGAGACCTCGATTAATCTCTTCAGTTTTGCAAAACCAGAGGAGGTGGTCAAATCTATAATCCAGTGTGGATAGTGTATCATAGAGGAGTTAGATTAATGTCGGATAATGACAGTCAGTAACTTTAACCTTAGCTTTTTAACTAAATCCTCAAAGTCAGTGAATTGGATTTGGCGACATGCAGAGTTTGGCTTAATATGATGCCAAGAGTCGGGTCAGACTTATCTCCTATTGTTTGGAACACAAATCTGTGATTTTAATATAGTATAATAAACCCATCATATCATAGTGAACTGTGTCTTCAGTGACGCCACCACAAATTAAGGATTTTTCCAGTAAACTCAGTCAGTGAGGATATCTGTCCAAGACTCAGTTAGTGGCTCCAGGTTTTACAGAGACCTCACAGAGAACAGTGGAGAACAGATCATGACTGAAGTGGATTTGAAATACTTCTAAGTTTGAAAGGCATGTGGGTGCAGGCAGACAAATCAAGCACAAGTCAAACCATTCAACTCATAAAAAACTCCTTTTAAGTCTGATGCAGCGAGCCAAGAGCAACAGATTTAGTTACAATAGGATTCTCTGATCGCCCATCAGGCAGGAGCCAGGCTGTTTGTAGACACCCTCTGTTTGACAGAGCTGCAGATGTGAAAAGGTCCAGTCGACACCTCAAGATCTCAGGGGTGTCTGGGAGACCAGGAATAGCGTTAACTGAATTTGCACATGCACATTTTGTATGCACACACACAGGGTATGCATTTAAAAACCTTAGATTTTAGTGAGGAGGATCACTTTAGCTGACTGTGATTACCTCTGCCTAGGAGGTTGTATTATTGAATTGGTTTGTCTGTTTCTTTTTACCAGAACTGTGAGTTAAACCAGCTTTTTTTAGCTTAGGTCTTTGGCTATGCAGAGTGATGGCCTTTGGATATGCAACCATTGCAGACAAACTTTTGTCTAGTCCTTCAAAAACCAACACCATATAGCCTGATGGCGTTGATGCTAAGTATAGGTAGAATGTTGGCTGGTTGAAGTTTGCTTATACTGAAAAAGGAAGAGTGGAGCTCACTATGTGGGGGAAAAGACAAAAACAGCCATCCGTGCATTTTCTGCAGTTTATCCAGATCTGGGGTGTGAGGGCAGAAATTTGACTAATGGCCCACCTCCTCCAGCTCTTCTGGGGAGGGGACACCGAGACATTCCCAAGCCAGCTGAGAAACCCAGCTGTCCTGGGTCTGCACTGAGGCAGCTCACCTACTATGTGAGGCTCTCAGGAGGCATCCTGGTCAGATGCCTGAACCACCTCAATTGTTTTCTGTAATTGTGGAGGAGTAGCAGCTCTACTCCAAGCTCCTCTTGAATGACCAAGCTTCTCACCCTATCTCTAAGGGAGGGCCCAGAAACCCATCAAAGGAAGCTCATTTCTTACACTGACAAGTTCATGAAAAAAGGCATCAAAGATCAAGAAACCCACAGAAAAGCACAGAAAATTACTTCAGTGGAGATTTTCCTCTGCTTTTAACACTGGGTTTCACTTCACTGCACTGCATTTTTTTGAACACCTTGTATTCATCTCTCTCCGCAGAGTGGTGCGGTGGTTAGCACTGTTGTTTCACAAAAAGAAACTTCCTGGTTCAAACCTCCTCGCCAACCAGCTTGAGCCTTTTTGTGTGGACTTGCTTGATCTGCCTGTGCCTGCTTGGGTTCCCTACACCCTCTTCACCCAAAGTCCAGCGACACCCATGTTAGGTTAATTTGTGACTCTGAATTGGCCGTAGGTGAGAATGTGAGCTGTCTCTAGGCGTTAGCGTTGTGATGGACTGCCGACCTGTCTGGTGTGTGCGCCCCACATTCTGCCCTGTTTCGTATAATGTAGGCTACTCTTGGTAGGACTGACAGAAAATCTCTGATTCGATTACAGGTGGGGACACAAGTCCCTCTCACCATGGAGGGCTGCGTCAGGGAGGGCAGCTGGTGTGGGTGTTCCTCCTAAAACTGGTAATGAGTTAATATTCAAATTAACTGAAATTCACTGATTGAAATTTAATTAGAAGTTCTAGAGGCTTTTATGCCTGAAGATTAACAAATTTCACAGACATAAAGCAGAATCTTTTTTTTCTGCTTTTATTTATAACCTGGTTTTAAATCTCCTATTGTGAGTCTGACAACTTAATTGAAGAGCAATTCTGAATTATAACTGCTGTAAAACCTGTTGAATGTGTACCACTAAAGTGTGTCAACCAAATATGAGCAACACTTAATTAAAGGCACACATTCTCATTTAACTAATTGCCTATTATCGTGCAAAAAGTAGCCTATAACTACTTGGCAATTAACTTGAATTTTCCCTCAATAGCATTCCCAAATTTCTCCTTCATAAGTATCATACCACTTCTGAATTATTGTGAGCTATAGCAATTTAATAGCATTCAGCTTTTACCTTGTGCTGTCCTTCGACAACCCCAATTCCAAAAAAATTTGTGATGCTGCATAAAACAGAAATGAAAACTCAACGTAATTATTTGCACATCTCAAAAACTAATATTTAATTCACAAAAGAACATAGAAAACATCTCAAATGTTGAAAGTGAGACATTTTGCTATTTCATGAAAAATACTAGCTCCTTTTGCATTTGACGGCAGCAACGTGTCTCATTAAAGTTGGGATGAGGGCAGCAAACAGCTGGAAAAGTAAGTGTTACTAAGAAGAAACAGCAGGAGGAACATGTCTCAACTAATGAAGTTACCTGGCAACAGTGCAGAAATGGGATGGGGTATAAAAAGAGCAACTTAGAGAGGCAGAGTCTCCTCAGGAGAAAGGATGAGCAGAAGTTCAGCAATCTGCCAGAAACCGCACTGACAAATTGTTGAGCAATTTCACAATAAGGTTCCTCAACAAATTTGGAAAGACTTGCAAAGACTGAATATTCCATCATCTACAGTACATAATATCATCAAAAGGGAAAAGGCCAAAAAACCAGTTTTGGATGCTGGTGATCTTGGTGATCAGGTATGATTCTGTCATGGAAATCACTGCACGGGCTCAGGAAAAACAAATAATCACAGGTCTTTTCTCACAGGTGTTGGAGTGTTACACATTTTAGTCTCAGGCAGGCAGCATAATGAGGAGGCAGAAGTGTTGTGCTGCACAGGAGGCTCGTGAGCTCATTTTTAACCATGTTGGGGAAAAGAATGACCAGGAGGACAATGCTGAACATAATGAGGACGAAGAATCAACTGATGAGGAGGATTCAGGGTCAGAAGGGGAGGTAAATAATGATGAGGAGATAGGTCCAGCATACTGACCACATGCTACTTCTATGTCTGATGAAGCTTCCACATCGCATGCTGCAGAAATGGAAGAAGGGTATGAAGTGAAGGAGAATGATGAACATAATGATGAGGTAGATTCTGAAGCTGAAATGAAAGAAGTGTCAGAAGGGGATCACTGCATTTATTATGATGAAGAAGAAAAATAAACTGATGAGGAAGGATATGAGGCAGAGGACCCACTCGAGTTAGAAGAATATTTCCAGTCAAAGGATAAAACACTGATCTGGTCTTCCATCCCTCCCAGTGACAGATGAGAGAGAGAGACAAGCCACCATGATACAACTACATATGCAAGGTCCTGTACTGATGACAGAAAGTCCACTTTTGACCTGTTTCTGCCCGAGCCTACTGAAGACATGGTGCTGAGCATGACAAACAAGTAGGGTGTGGCAACAAGTGGAGAAAGATGGATCAAATAGACCTTTGTGGGTATGTTAATTCCTGCTGGTGTGTATCAATCCAGTAAAGAAGCTACAGCTAGTTTATGGCATGTCGAGTCTGGTAAGGCAATTTTCTGCGCTACCATGATACTCAAGGCACTCAAGATGTTTCATAAAATTTCAAGAGTGATTTGATGATAAGGACACAAGAGAAGATCGCTGTGCACAAGGCAAACTTGCTCCCATTAGAGACATATGGGACAAGTGGGTGTCTCTCAGAATCAGAATACTTTATTAATCCCCCAGGGGGGACGTAAGATCCAGGCCCTAATGTGACTGGATGAGTGCTTGGTCACCTTCAAAGGTCGCTGTCCATTCAAACAGTACATCCCGGATAAACCAGGGAAATATGGGATAAAAATATGGGCAGTATCTGATGCCAGGTCCAGCTATGCATGGAACATGCAGGTATACACTGGCAAACCTGCTGGTGTACAGTCAGGAAAAAATCAGGGCATGTCCTTACTCTTGTCATTGTCTTTGACATTGTTGAAGGTCTCCATAGGAAACCGATCACCTGTGACGACTTCTTTACTTCACGTACCCTTGACCTGCAGCTGCTGAAAAGAAAGCTATACATGATAAGAACAGTACGGAGGAAGGCCTGAGCTTCCCCTGTACTGGCGTCAAAACAGGATGGGGCTTGATTCTCATTGAAAATTGCCTACACCAAGACCCACACTCTGGTGTCCTATCACCCCAAAAAACAGAAAAATGTTCTTCTGATGAGCTCTCTGCATCGGGATGTTGCTGTGACCAAAAATCATTGAAGGTTACAATCACAACAAATGGGGTACTGTACATGTACATGTACATGTGCCAGTACCCCATATATGTACATGTACACACTGGTAACCTTGTCAAGGTTGCCAGTGTGTACATGACTGAGTTCAAGCCAACCTGGAATCAGGAAAGTACAACAGGAGGAGGCTGTTAATGGAGGAGCTTGGGAAACAACTGGTGATACCTCACATCAAAGGATGCAAAGTTATTCCCCGCACACCAGCCACTGCCAGATTGGTTATGGAGATCCAACACTTCTGCTCCAGCGCTACCTCTGCAGCAGCTCCCCCCTCACCCAGCTGCCCCTCCTGGCCCATCACCCAAAAGGCGCAGGTGCAAATTCTGTCCTCGCCAGAGTGATCTCAGAACACTGAAAATGTGCCAAAATGCAATGCGTACATCAGCAAAGATCTTGCCATTAGTACCTGCTTTGCATGCAGCTGAGGGCACATTTAGTTTAGTTTGAAGTTAGTTTTGAAAAGTTAGAGGTTTGGAAATTAATACTGACATGTTTTATATTTTAGGTAATGAGTTGGAATAAAGTTGACTAAAAAGTTGACACACAGAGGTGGGTGATACTTTATACTTTATGTTTTAAATAAAGAAACCAGATGAGGTCATTTTGGCCAGGGAGTTAGGTGTGATCATTTGCTGCTTTATATTTAAAAACAGCATCCTAACTCAGCTTTGACATAAACCAGTATGTGATGATCTATCAACACATGTGACTCCAATCGTTAACTGTAGCCAGAATAATTGATGATTTTATTTATTTTTACTCAAAAACAAGATTAATTTTGACCCCAGAGGACTACAGATGTGATTATAAGATGACATCAAAAAAATTCAAATGATTCAAAAACAGCATCCTTACTAAACTTTGACACATGCCACTCTGTGATAAGTCAAATAGTCAAAATAATTTACTGTTTCATTTTATTTTCACTCATAAACAGGGTATGTTTTTATGTAAACGGGGTCTATTGGCTCTAAATTCCAAAACAAGGGGAACATTTTGTAGTAACGGGTTGGACTGAAGACAGACTAAAGATGTAACAGAACTGATCAACAATTTATAATGATAAAAATATATACCTTTTGGCTGCTCCCTTGTATTTTCCACCAAGGGGTCGCCACAGTGGGTCAATCCGCATTGGTAATTTGGCAGAGGTTTTACGCCAGATGCCCTTCCCGATGCAACCCTCCATGGTGAGAGGGGCTTGTGTCCACACCTGGAATCGGATCAGGGACCTTTTGCTTGTGAGACAAATGTATAAACAACTACACTACAGGGGACACCACTGACAGTTTATACTGTATACTTTAAATAACAGTCAAACCAGACTGGGTCATTTTTAACCCCAGAGGACAAAAGGTGTATAGGAATCAGGAGGACATCACGAGGTAAAGCTCTATCATGCAAAGAAGAAGCCATATGTAAACATGATCCAGAGACACCACTGTCTTCTCTGGGCCAGAGCTCATATAAAATGGACTGAGCCGAACTGGAAAGCTGTTCTGTGGTCAGGTGAATCGAAATGTGAAATTCTTTTTGGAAATTATGGACACCTCGTCTTCTTGACTAAAGACGAAAAGGAATATCCAGAGTGTTATCAGCACTCAGTTCAAAATCCTGCATCTCTGATGGTATGTGGGTGCATTCGTGCCTCTGGAACTGGCAACTTGCACGTCTGGCACCATCAATGCTAAAAGGTTTTACAGCAACATATGGTCCCCAACATATGGTCTTTTTCAGGGAAGGCCTTGCATACTTTTGCAAGACAATGCCAAACTGCATACTGCAACTATTGCAACAGCACGGCTTGGTAGTAGAAAAGTCCAGGGTCTGACAGGCTTGCCTGCAGGCCAGACCTTTCACCAACTGAAAACATTTGGCATATCATGAAATGCAAAATACAATAAAGAAGACCCAGGACTGTTGAGCACCTGGAATCCTATATCAGAAAAGAATGGGAAAACATTCCTCTGCCAAAGGTCCAGCAGCTGGTCTCCTCAGACATTTACAGACTGTTGTTAAAAGAAGAGGGGATGCTACACAGGGCTAAACATGACCCTGTCCCAACCCTTTTGAGAAATGTTTCCACCATCAAATTCAAGAGGAGCTAATATTTTTCACGAAACAGTAACATGTCTCGCTTTCAAAATCTGACATGTTTTCTATGCCCTTTTGTAAATAAAATATTGGTTAATGAAATTTGTAAATAACTGCATATTGTTTTTATTTCTGTTTTACACAGCATTCCAAGATTTTTGGAATTGGGGTTGAAGTTAGTCTTTCCTGTATTTCTGGCAAAAGACATAAAGATTTTGGACTTTTACCTGCCCCTGCCACCTTGTGCATTTAGACCTCTTCTCTGTGAGCTGTCACTGAAACCTGCAGCTACCAATACATATGACCTTCACCAAGTTATGAGGCAAAGCTTGCTTATTTTTGGACGGTCACTTGGATGGAAAAAAAATACCGTTACCTTGAGTTCACATAAAATGTTCTTGGAGCTGCATGAATTCCTCACAGCTCTTTCATGGTATAAAAGGCCTTGGTGCCCTTGAACGGGGGCACTTACCTCAAACTGCCTGAGCAACAAACCAGCTGAATAAATTACTGAAACATTTGGTTTAAGTGGTGAAAATTACTCCAGTATTTACTTGTGTGAGTGGTGATGGAAAATAAAAGGGAGTCACTACGAGGAGAATGACTTCATGCATCCTGAATGACACATTAGCATCTAAATCTTACTATTTCTGGGCCCATCTACCCCCACAGTAGTGTTCATGTCAATTTTCCCAGGAGGTCTGCATTCATGATTTAAAAGATTCAAAGCATGAAGATAAACATGTGGAGCCCATCACCAGACCAGAGGGCTGAAATGTGTTCAAAGGCCACATGTTACGTTGCGCCGGCCAGCAAATACACAAGCGAGTCACAACCTTATTTCATTAGAATAAGTATTTTGGCATGAGTCACTTCTGAATTCTTTTCAAAACCAGAGGCAGCTTGTTTGGTCCTGCAAAACAAAGAGCAGAATCCAAGTCACACCAGACAAAACGGTTTCATTTTACTTGCTGACATCTTGAACTTTTAACTGTATGTTTTTTTCCTAAGGTTCTTTACTATGAAACAGAATTACAAACTCGCTTCAAACTTAACCAGGGTTAATCCTGTTTTCAGAAGCCACTTTCGTATCTTTCCGCTGTCTGGCTTCCCTTACCCTAACATTAGCAATCAAGTAAAACCTTTATATGAAGATGGCCATCGACTTGGTAAGCCAACTCAGGGTTTCCCAGGCTAGCTACGAGCGGATTCAGATGAAAGGAGTGATTTTGGCAGCATCTGACCAATCAGATGGCTACCTTTAGAAAGGGGAAAAATTATAATATTAATAATATATAAACCCATTTAATATATAATACAGACTGAAAGTAAAATAGCTGCTGCAAACTAAGCAAAAGAATGTCTGAGAGGAAAAATATAGTATTAAAAGCAGTTTATGAGTGTGTGTGCACTCCAACCTCTTTGATTACTAAGACTGGAAAAGGCCTGCTACATGAATAAAGAGGAGCCTGTATGAAGCCAGGAAGGTAAGTTGGCAAAAATCTAGGCTGGTATAAATTAACAGACTTATCAGTATTACAGCGCTAACATTAAAACACAGGGGAATCTAATTGGGTAATAATTGTTCCATCCAGTCTTTCCAGTGTGTCCTGCCCGAAACACTTCAACCAGAAGGCGTCCAGGAGGCATCCTAGTCGGATGCACGAACCACCTCAACAGGCTCCCTTCGATGTGGAGGAGTAGCAACTCTGTTCTGAGCCTGTCCTGGATGACTGAGCTCCATTCCCTATCTCTAAGGTTGAACCCAGATACCCTTAGGAGGAAGCTAATTTCTGCCCCCCTGGAATTTCATTCTTTCGCTCACTATCCAGAGCTCATGACGGTAGGTGAGCGTAGGAATGTGAATTGACAAGTTAACTGACAGCTTCATGTTAATGCTCACCTCTCTCTTTGATACTAATTATAGACTGGTACAGCACTCCCACTATTCAAGGGATATTTAAACTCCTCCACTTGGGGCAGCAACTTGCTCCCGACCAAGAGTGCGTACTCCAACCTTTTCCAGCTGAGAACCATGATCTTGCACTTGGAGGTGCTACTTCGCATTCCAGCCACTTCACACTTAGCCAAAGAGATCCTGAGACTGTCGAGCCAGACACCATCCACCCCTTGGCTATGCCAAGAAATTCTGTCCGTAAAGCCCATTAACACAATCGGTGACAAAGTCAGCCCTGATAGAATCCAGCTCCCACTGGGAATGAGTCTGATTTATTATGGGTGATGAGAACCAAGCTATCACAATTGTTGTACAGGGACAAAACTGTCTGCAGCCAAACAGAACATAATAGAATCAAGTTGTATCTATGAATTTGTATATATTACTGATGCTTGTGACTTGAATTAAGATACTATTAAAAATCTTCTGACCCTCTTACCGTTTGCATACTGAGGTTTGAAGGATCTTCCAGGAATGGTGATGCTTATTTCCAGAGATCTGATTGATCAGTAGGTGGTGATTTCATACCTGTTGATCTCTAATCTCGAATATAACTTGGTCAGGAATAGGTTACCCGGATAAACCCAAATCCGGCTTTGTAGTACAAGCCTTGAGTTACGTTCGAGCTAAGAGATCAACCATTACAAAACATCTGTCTACTGACCAATCAGATCTCTGGAAAAAGGCGCTATCATTCCATGAAGATCCCTTGGACCTCTGTGTGCAGATAAGCGGGTCTGTCTAAAGCTTCTGTGTCTTTCTGATGAGCATAAATAAGAAATATGGATTAGGAGAAACTTGGTTGTAACATGGCAATAAAGTAAGAAATAACAAATCTTGTTTAGGTTTAGATCTCAGAGACCTTATATCTTACAGTATGCAAAATCCGCAAGTAAGCCTACATACTGACTTTAACTATGATTTAAAACTTTATGTTTTTTTCTTTAGGGATCTTTACAGCTGAAGCTGCTGTCATAAATAAAGGCTGCAGTGAGATCCCAAATGCAGATGTGCGAAAAAAATGAACTAAAAGTGAGCCTTTACTGGCCAAAACACAAGGGGCCAGGGGATAAATCCAAAGGAGGAAACTTGGGCCTAGATATTGGGAAAATAGAAAGAGGAACACATGACTATTTATACACTGAGGACTGATTGGGGAATGACAGACAGGAGGCAACTGAGATGCAGGTGAAAGTGATTAACAAAGGTGATATGAATGAGGGAATCGGGGTTACACAGACAGGAATGAATACTAGCAAAAGAACTAAACTTCAAAGTAAAACAGGAACTAACCAACAGATTCACACCAGACATGGCAACAGAGACAGTGGAACAGACAAAGAGAGACGGAGACGGAGGGAGAAACAGGCAGGCAAATGCAGAGGGAACTAAAAGTAGCACTAAATTAAATCAAGACTTCAAACAAAACACAGGATTGCAAAACTGAAACTCATTACCAGAATAACCATAATGTTAAAACAGGAATCAAATGACTCAGTATTACAAGAAACTAGGCTTGCATTAAACAATAATAACAAAGAAATCAAAACAAAAATCTGAAAATGCCAATCTAAGAAGCACAAAAACCCCCAAGTACCAATGAGAACTGCCTTGGACAAAATACTTACATTTGTGCAGCATTTTTTTATATTAATATATAGTTTACATAAGGCATGACTTTCTCCCTCTCTTACACATTCTCACATGTTGTTTTCAGCTTGTAATATGTGATTAAACTCTTTGGATTTTTCTAAGAGTAAAGTTTTCTCTTTTAACATATGCCACTCTGCTGCCACTGTAGCCAACATGACTTCACCCATTGGTTTTAGACTCTGAAGCCTCAACATTAGGGTTTTGGCCACCACCATGTTGGCTTTTTGGAGCCACAAGAGACCATGTCTGGATGAGAGAGTTTCTGTTAGACACAGACACCTGCTGTCTGAGTACAGTCAGGTCAAAAAAAGTTTTCACAGAACTCTATGCCGTACAACCCTTGACTCTGTAGCTTGTAGAATTACCTTTAGCAACAATAACTTCGAGTAATCGTGTTCTGTATGACTTTATCGATCTCACACCACTGGAGGAATTTTGTCCCACTTCTTTTTACAATGTTTTTTCGGTTCATTGAAGTTTGCAGGCATTCGTTTATGCACAGCTCACTGAAGGTCCTACAGCAGCATTTTATTTGGGCTGAGATCTGGACTTTGACGGAGCCATTGCAACATTTCAGTTCATTTATTTTCCAGCCATTCTTCTGTAGATTTGCTGCTCTGCTTGGGATCATTGTTGTGTTTTGTGGCCCAATTTGGACCAAACGTTAGTTGTCAGACAGATGACCTCACATTTGACTCTAGAATACTTTGGTATACAGAGGAGATCATGGTTGACTCAATGACCGCAAGGTGCCCAGGTCCTGTGGCAACAAAACAAGCCCGAATCACCACCCCTCCACCACCGTGCTTTACAGTGTTTGTGCTGATATGCTGTGTTTGGTTTTCAACAAGCATGTCACTGTCCATTATGGCCAAACATCTCCCCTTTGGTCTCTTCTGTCCAAAGGACATTGCTTCAGAGTTCTTGTGGTTTGTTCGAGATGCAATTTTGCAAACCTAAGCTATCCTGCTACTGTATGTTCTTTTTAGAGACAACAGGCACGCACACCTGAATGCTCTAGACCAGTCAGGTCAGACCTTCTGATGACCAATTAATCAAGATCATTTGATAAGCAGCACCTGGCTGCTACTTACCCTCTTAATTTCAGTGGAAGCAGTAAAGATATACTTAATTTTTCACGTGACTGTAACTGCATCAGTATTAACTGGAGAGCACACAGCACTTACAGACTACACAGCTTAAAGAACTGGCAGATTATCCCTTCCTTCATGAACAGGGTTTCGACTGCTTGTTTACTTTTAGAGTGGATGGTTTACCACCGAGCAGGAGAGCGTCAAATTCGTCCTTTCTTTCACATTTCTTAGAGTAACTTCCACTTGCTATCCGACAGCGTTTAGACTCCTTATGAGACAAAATGTTGGTTTTAGTTGTCACTTATAACAAGCAGGATTTGTGTCTTAGAGTTACTAAAAACATCAAATATGTCTGGAGAAGTGCAGAGAACACAGTCGCAGGCCTTTCAGAAATCAACTTCATCCACAAAAGTTTTCCCGCTCATTTCTCCTCTTGATTAATATAACTTTGATTGCTTCCTTTCATCTGGAAATTACTTCCAAAACCAGCACAGTGTGTGTCTCTGTGTGTGTGTGTGTGTGTGTGTGTGTGTTTTTTGAAAATTACTTTCTATGCTCCAGTCTGTTAGGTTTGGCATCTCTGGAGTACCACCAATTAATGCATTGAATGCATTGTGGCTTTGTAGGACATAATATGAATTAACAATAAAATTTTTCATTTGTTTCTAACAGCATGCTTTAGCAGAAGAGGTTATCAGGGCCTGTAATTTGAAATAATCAGGGTTTTTGTTTTAGCGGCATGTCAAAATTTAAACTCTAACCCTAAATGGGTCACTAGAGATGGGATGGATGCTAAGAGGTAAAAAAAAGAAAAAACAGGTCAAACAGGGTGAAGCTTGTAGCTGAAGGATGCCAGTACCTTCCTGTTTCTCCTCACCTGATATGACTCACTTGAGCTGCATGCAACTGGTTTTTGTCTGACGAACACTGTTGGCACACACGTTTGCAGTATTTCTTTTTCATCCATTCTGTAACCTCTCTCTGATGGATGGTGATAGACAGAAGGAGAAAGTGCAGCTCAATTAGCCCTCCAGCCAACCTTTGGTGTTAGCTTTCACCCTGTAAGGATGCTAAGTCATCTGCATGTGTTTTCCCACCACTCTCTGCCTTTCAACTCCTCTTTTCTCCTCTCTTTTCATGCATCGTGATGACTACAGTACAAAATCTGAGAATCAATAAGACAGCACTCTATTCTATTTCTGCCTCATGTGATACATTTTCTTTTATTTCCTGACTGTCATCAAAGTCTCTTTACAGTTCTCTGTCCAGCTTGGCTACAGAGCAGGGAAGCTATTATCCTCTCCTGTTTATGATGGAACAATGTGCGCATGCTTTCATTTGTGGGTTTGAAGACAAAATCACGGCAAAGCCATTACACGAACAATGATGTTGGCAGAAATATCGATTCCTGACTACAACTAGAGTAGAAACAAAGTGCTGGTGTAAAGCAGCATTCTGACCTACATTCTCTAATCTCTTTACTGTGGTCTGATTGATGGTGACACATTGCTGCCAATCAATACACAAACCCGCAGTTGCAATCAACTGTCCCCAATCCTGATTGCAGATTTTATAGCATTATGTAACCAAACGACCGAAGAAATAAGGCAATTATACTTTTTATCTGCATGGTAAAGCATTTAAGAACACTTTGTGGATTTCAGCGTGCCTCCAACTATTTCTACTGCTGATTTTTAAAAAGGCAGAAATGTTTTGGCAGCCATGATGCCAGCATGGACTCTGTGACATGACACATCACGAAGGTCTGCCAGGGGTGACAGTGACAGCCCACAACTCATTGTGTGAGGAATGGCAAGCAATAACAGCAGCCCCAAAGCAGTAACTTCTTATAAAGATAGACGTAGCCACCATGAACTGACCCATTGGTTTTAACCCTCAATGTTGCCATTTTTAGCTGCCGTCATGTTGGTTTTTCTGAGCCAGAAGCGACCATATTTAGATGACAGGTTAAAGTGCTGAGTTATCAGCTAATGCTAGCTGGCTTGGTAAGCAAGGTATATCCACGGACTGTACGGGTGCAACACACAGGTACAGTCCTGTGAACAACTAAGTACACTCTTATACTGTAGGAATTAAGTGGGTAAATAAGAGCCAGGTGCTGCTAATCAAATACACTTGATGAACAGCTCATCTGCAAGAGTGACCACCTCTATAAAAGCAGAAGTTTGGGCAGTTTGTTGATCTGGAGCACAATGCCACAATTTTACCAGGAGCGGACATCCCAGCAAATTCATCCTAAGGTCAGACCATGCCATGCTCAGAGAAACTGCAAAAAGCCCAAGAGCTACATCTCAGACTCTACAGGCCTCAGTTAGCACGCTAAATGATAACATGCAAACTGAGTTCATTACAGTACAATTACCATAGACTGGAATAAACAAGCATGGCTTGTTTGGAAGGGTTCCTAGTAGAAAGCCTCTTCTCCCTGAAAAGAACATGGCAGCATGACTTGCATCTGATCAAATCGTAAGACTTCTGGACACGATGTCCTTTGGATAGAAGGACGTCTCCAAAGGGGAGCTGTTTGGCCATAATGGCCAATGCGTCGTTTGGCAAAAAGCAAATACAACATATCAGCACAAACACATCATACTAAGTGTCAAACATGGCTGTGGACGGGTGATGAATTGGGCTCGTTTTGCAGTCACAGCACCAGGGTACCTTGCAGTCACTGAGTTGACTGTGAATTTGCCTGTATACCAAAGCATTCAAGAGTCAAATTTAAGGCCATCTGTCTGACAACTAAAGCTTGACCCAAATTGGCTCATACAACAGGACAATGATCCCAAGCACATCAGCAAATGTAACAGATTGGCCGAAAAAGAAAAAAATCAAGGTTTTGCAATGTCAAACTCCAGACCTCAGCCCAGCTGAAATGCTATGGTGGGATCTTAAGAACACTGTGCATAACTGAATCCCAACAAACCTTAATGAACTGAAGCAAAGCTGTAAAGAAGTGTGGGCCAAAATTCCTCCACATCAATACGGGAGACAAATAGTCATACAAAAACTGATTATTTCAAGTTATTGTTGCTTAAAGTGGTTCTGTGGAATCATGGCGTGTACTTCATGTGATGGTACCTGTTAATTAGTTATAAATAACAGCTTAAACACTACAATTTAATTCACCAAAACTGAAGCACAAACTTCTTGAAAGGTTTGTTTGTATAGTTAACCCCACAGCAAGCATTATTTGTTAGATAACTGCTTTGTGGTAATTTTTTTAAAAGCAGTGAAGCCTTGTAGACAGCTAACAACCAAGTTGGCACCTTTACTTGAACAAAATTGGACATAAAAGGTGTTTTTTGTACCAGATTTTAAACGTGTTTATTTCTGCTGTAAAGTTGGACATTTTAACATGGCAGTCTGTGGGGACTCACCCACTTTTGCAGCCAGCCTCAACCGGGCACTAGAAGAGCTGCAGTTTTTGGCAATAGTTTTAATTTTTCAGTCCCAGAGGTTGCTGTTTCGCCAAGAGGTAATCGAGTTCATCACTGTGAGATAGTTTATTGTAACTCTCCCACATGAGGAGATGAGTTTGGATCCTTTCAGCAGGAATTCTGTGCAACTGCAGGAACTCTCATGTCAAATTCCCATTCAGCTCATTAGAGTCAGCCAGAAAGCATTTCCACAGTTCTTACATAACACTGCACTAACACTGCTGGAGCATCACCTGGACTTGGTTTGTGCTGGGAAGTGGATTTGGACAGAGAGTTACTGGCTCTCCCCCGTCATCACATAAAAAAGGTGGAGAATGTGGATTTACTGTAGAAATCCTGCCCAGTATTTCTAAACTTTACAGTTCTTTTAGCGTTTCTTATTCCAGCTGCAGATGTTCCTCTGGTGCTCTTTTCACCCTGTCTCTCATTTCAAATCCATTTATTTTCCCTCCATTCCTGCACTCCCAATGCTTCTTCTACCACTACTGACCAAAGGTTATAAGGAAATTCCACTTCTCAGTAAAATCAGTACGGTATGTTTTATGATACACACATATTCTCCTTGCTGCTCTCTGTCCTCCTCTGTCCTCTTGCCTCTCCTTTTTGCTTGACAGTTGAGAAGCGAAGATGTGGGCTCTCTCAAAACCAAGTTTGTTCTATTTATACTGTGCATTTAGAGCGGTTAGCTCTGCATTCAGAGCTCCAGGCCTTGGAGGGAGGGATTAAATCCACCCTCTTTCCCATTGCCAAGCACTGCTGGGCCGGCAGGACCGCCCAGTTCCACTGTCCAAACTCCTGACCGCATGAAGCTGGGGTGGAGAGATGGAGCGGGTGGAAGGAATGGGCAAAAAGGAGTTGCTTGACAAGCATCTGCTGTAGAGTTTGGTAACTTGTGAGTGAACTGCAGCCGTTTCCATGAGCAGAAACATCTTTTCCAAACGATGAGGAAGTTGAGGTGACTAAGCTGTTATTTACACAGATGGTTCAAGATGAATTACGGTGGTCTAAGTGACAGGAAAGAGAGAAAACGCTTGACATAATGTTCATTATGCAACGATGGCCTGAAAATCCCCCCCTTGCTGAAAGTGCCAAGCGTGAGAGTTGCTGTAAAAGGAACAAATATGCATCAGATTTTCCAGGCGAATGTGTCTCTTCTGCATGTCAGTAATTGTTTAAGCACTTTTGTAAGTATTTAAAAAGCTGTTATCAAAAAGAGTTGCTTGACAGCATAATATCTACTGACGGGAGGAACTGCTTTTCAAGATAATCACTCCAAAGGGGAGATGTTGTGGCAGGTAGAATTGGTTTCCTTTCATTGTATAAATAACCAAAAGTTGGAAGGCAGCTGCTAAATTTTACTCTCAGCTTGCTTCATGGACAAACACATGATATTATCCCTGCTGCAAAACCCAACTAATTTAGAGCAAAGCATTTCTAAACAAATCACTGAAGAGCATTTCTTCTTTTTCATATTTCCTCTCCAAACTGACAGAAAAACAAACATGCTGACAGATCCAGAAAATGCTAAATGTCACCCTGTGCATGACTTCTGGCTCATCCCCAAATCCATCCCACAATATTGCAGGTCTTTTTGTCTTGGAGGTTCATATACAGTATTTCAGGAATGCAGACTGAAGTCTGATATGCCGGGGCCGAGCAAGCATAACAGAGGGCAGAAGCCTCAGAGAATAACACATAACCAAAGCCCTAAAGAATTCCCTTGGATGCAGTGACTGACCAGAAAACGGTGCACTGGAGAGGAAGGCAGGGGAGCTGCTGAAACCCCAGACTGAAATAGACTCCAGTGCTGCAATGGACACTCAACACTTTGGTTTGTGCTCCTTCTGGCCATAAAATATTTTAAATTTATATTTATAATGCACTGAAAGTGATATTGAAGACATTTGAACCATATATACATTTTAGTATCACTTTTTCACAAAGAGCTGGTTAAAGGATGAAGAAATTAAATAAATAAATAAATAAATCTTGCACAGTGCAGTTTTTGTCATTGAAGGCACACTAATAATCATTTATATGAACAATAAAAGAGATTCAGAACCACTGGATGCTGCATCAGAGCACCAGGTCCACTCTGCTGATGCTTTGTAAAAATCTGTGGACGCCTCCAAATTATGCAAAAGTTATAACAGGGAACCCAAACACCACGACCTCCACACCCCACACTGCCCTATTACCAAAAGAATAAGATCATACAAGCAGCTTCCTCTGAGAATGTCAAGGTTCAGACAGAATTAGATCCAAATTGCAGGACACAGTCAGATATGGTTAAAAGGTTTATTGACAGTTCTTCAAAAATGTCCAGCAACAAAGAATCTCCCAAGGTTATTTTCAAAGTCCAAAACACCAATTTAAGGAGCAGCAATATACTGTAGTAAGACAAGTCCATTCTGAGTTTCCTCCACAGGGCAGTTTTCAGTCTCCAGAGTTCCAGAGTGGGTCAGGCAGGGAAGCAGCTGGGAACAGAGCAGGCACATAGACCACAGTTCCTGAAAGGAGGCAGAAGAGAGGCAAGATATGTACTGACAACAAGGTTCCGGTCACAGGTGAGCAGTTGGCTCAGGCTACACTACTGCACTGTTGTAGAGCAACATTCTGGCAACAAGTGGACACGGAAGCAAGGGTTAAACACTGGAGGTAGGTTGAGACAGGACACAGGTGTGTCTGGTGGATCTCCCCCCCAGGACGACAGCCAACCCTGGAAGACCAGGTTAGTACCACCCACATACATGCACACAAGACAGAGTGAACTAAAGAGGGAGAGAAAGACAGCAAACACCTGGAGGACAAAGGGGACCATGGCAGTGTTTTCTGGGTGCATTTAGGAAATTGGGTGTGAAGAACGCAGTCATAGTCATTTGCTATGTCATGTTTTCATTGACTACTAATTCCACATTTATTCATGATGGATATTCAAAGTAATGCCAATTTCCACCCCAAGATGGTAGAGACCAAAATGGAGCTCAAAGGCTCTTATTTTGGCTCTAAATGAAGGCTAATCTTACACATTGCCTATTTTCTACAGACATTTTTCAGTTCTGATGCCAGATTCCCAGAACCACTGATATCAAGGGTTACCAAGAGTACTGGTCTTTTTTCAATAAAAATGCTCAGAGCAGGTTAAGCTATAAAGGAATTGCTAGGGCATTTGTCTTATCACCCTATATGAAAATGATTTTTGACTGAAAGAGCTGCAGGTATTTAAAACTTTCCACCCTTATCAGACTCAGCAAAGATTCATAAATAATGGATGCTTTGTTGTGAGTGTAAAAATCCATTGTGTCAACCTGCAGGCTTCAGTGGTTCTTTACTCGATGGTTGGTTTGGAGAGATACAGAAACCGACTGGAATTTTATAACACCTGAGTGTTTAACATTATACTTATGTAGAGTGGCACTTCTCTAAGGTATCACACGTAAATGTAAAGATTGAACACACCCTGCTTTCTTTTGTGCTTTAAAAAGTGTACTTTGGTGTGTTCTGAAAAATCTCTCTTCCTGTTAGTTGTGTATGACTTGCGCGTGTGGTCATTGAAAGTTATTGCCTTCAGATTTTTAAGACCAGCGGTGACATGCTGTAAAAATGGGATACGTACACCCTACATGTGTAGGTCAAGGCATGAGCTTACCCATGTCACCACAGCAATTATACTCACTCTGAATATAACTCTTTTACCATCATTCCATTGTGACTTGAGCACTCAATCACTTTGCAAATCCACTAGTGATAAACTCAACCTCTCCCAGGCTGGATCAGTGGTGCTGGGTACAGATGTGACTAATCCCACATAAAAATGCATCTAAATAAATGTATATATTTCATCTGTATATAAAAAGAAAAAATGATGCCAACACATAAGTGCTGAGAACGTAAGTTCTTCTAATGCCCACTTGAGGCATGCTCCAGAAGCAAATTAATCCCCATAGACTGCCATGTTAAAAAGCAGAAATAAACATGTTTACAGCCTGGTCGTTTTGGTGAGTGAAATTCCTGGATTTTAGTTGCATGTTGCTTTGCACCAACTAGCAGGTATTTGTGTTTTTGCAAAGCCCTATGCCAGGGTAGACTTAGACAAAGTAAGCAAAGGGCTGCACAGACCTGCATTAAAACACGTTCAGTCAGTGATATCGAAATATTACTGACATAAAAGAATCAGAATCCTTTATTAATCCCAAGGGGAAATTTAATTGTAAAATATCTATGTATATTATTAACAAATAAATGCACCATGAACAGGATAGCACAGGAAAACATGAGGAAAACAGTAGTCAAACTTAAGGCAATCATTGCAAATAAACTCATTAAATGATAACTATAACTCGTTCGCAATGTGCTCAAATTAATAGCAGGAAAGATATGTTAACATTGCAATCTAAAGGGAACTAAAACCCAAGAAATGAGAAAACAGAATAAATATAAACAATACAGCAAAATCCCACAACAAAACCCATTGACCATGACAGTGCAGGTTGCATGTTTTTACTAGGTCTGTGTGGGGGTCTCTCTGGGTACTACAGCTTCCTCTTACAGTCCAATGATCTGATAGATGAGTTAATTAGTGACTCTAAATTATATGTAGATGTGAGCATGGATGGTTATCTGTGTCTCTGTGTTAGCCCTGCAACAGACTGGTAGCCTGTCCAGGATATAGCCTGCATTTTGCCCTATGATATGTTGCCAAGGGCATTTGTTCCTGGTAGAGTCTCCCAAGGGAAATTGGTCTTGGATGAAGGGCCATAAAAAAAACAAGTTACACTCCTATTGGACTATGTTACCTCGCCCAGATTGGGGTTACTAGGGCCCCACCCTGGAGCCAGGCTGAGGTAGGGACTCACTGGCAAGTATCTGGTGGCTGGGCCTTAGCTCTTGAGGCTAAACTGGGCGCAGCTCAAATGAGCTACGTGGGCTAGCCCTCCTGTGGACCCACTGACTGGAGGGGCTGTAGGGGTATGATGCAATGTGCATCAGGTAGAGGCCTTGGTGGTCTGATCCGCGGATGCTGAAACTGGCTCTTGGGACATGGAATGTCACCTCACTGATGTTGGGTGCATCTCAACTCACAGCTTGGGTTCTGGAACCTGTCTTTTGAGAGGGGCTGGACTCTGCACCATTCTAGAGTTTTTGTCATTGAGAAGGGGAGAGCAAGTGTGGGTGTACAAGTATTCCCCTGGCTAAGTGCCTGTACACTGGGGTTTCCCTGGTGGATGAGATGACAGCTTCCCTTCGGGTTGGGGGAGGTGTCCTGACTGTCACATGTGCTTATGTACTGAATGGCAGTTCAGAATATCCAACCGTCTTTGAGTCCCTGGGTGGGGTACTGGAAAGCACTCAAGCTGAGACCTACATTGTCCTACTGGGAGACTTAAAGGGCAAATTAAACAATTTAGCCAGAAATCACAAAAAGTCACTTTTCCAGTAGTGTGTGTGTGTGTGTGTGTATACCTTTTGGCTGCTCCCTTGTATTCTTTATCAAGGGGTCGCCACAGCGGATTAATTCGCATTGGTAATTTGACAGAGGATTTACACCAGATGCCCTTCCTGATGCAACCATCCTGGTGTTTTACAGTAGTATATATTTTAAATTAACATCTGATACATGATGTCTGACCATGTTTATTAGAAAACTAATGATAAAACCAAAATATATTGGAGAGTTCACGTTGTTTAGGGAATTTTCTGTGTAACGTCACAGCAGACAAACACGGTCACTCAGTTGTGAGGGCGCTGGTCACTGGCCGGTAAAACAAACAAAACAAAACGATATTTTACTTACAATGTCTATATATCCATAAGTGTAAATGTGCAGACAGAGATGCAGAGAAACAGAAATACTCCCACAAAGTGTTTGTGTTTGGTTGTCAGGCTACTGTTAGTGCTGAAAGCAAGCAGTGGCAAGTATAGTTAATGTCTCATCCACTTGAGTGCAGTTTACCGGAGGGATTGGATTTGGAACAGGGACTGATGCTTTGATGCAGTAGAGAGACATTTTTTTGCCTTCACAGTTTTGCATGTAATTTAGAGGAAGGCTTTTTACAATGAGAAATAAATATGTTAGGTTGATGTAACAGAAGGGGGAACCCGGTCATGATGATGGCTGGTCAAACAAAATCACTAAGCCACAAACAGGTTCTCAGCTTCCTGAGCTGCTGGCTTGTCTGAAATCCTCCAACGTGGAGCACGCCTTTTTGATTAAGTGCCAGGACAAGCACTATAGAGACAAAGGCGTTGAATGTTGGCAATGATGACTGAAAAAACTGGTTTCCTTCTTTGCCTTTAAGGTTCCACGAACTTTGAAATGTGCTTGATTGAAGCATGTAGTCTGTATCAAAACAAAACAGTCTTTACTGTACCTTAGTACTTTCAGAATCGATGAGGCATGCATTTGTGTGTGAATGTGTGTGTGTGTGTGTGTGTGTATGTGTGTGCATTCTTGCGCATGTCAAATTGTATAATCATCAATCAATCCACTGTGAAACTTACGTACATTTTTATTGTCACCTGATCTTCCTGCGAACCCAGTAAAGGAAATGGAAAATCTGAAAGTGAAAAGAAATGTGTCTGGATTACGGGAAATTGTTAATGAGAGGAATTCAGTTTGCATGTCTGCAAAACTGCAAACTGTTTAAAGAGTGTCCATCATTTCTGGAGAGTAAAAATGTCCTCCATCCGGATCTGAAGTCCGTTTTCCGTGCTTCGGTCTCGTGCTGTGGCTGCTCCTTTGGGGAGAAACCACAGCTATGTCAGCTGAAGCTAAAGACAACACATGGACCAAAACAGGATATTAAAAAAAAGAGTTCACAGCTCCCAAACAAGCCCAGTCCAGCCTTTGGTTGGTGTTTACGGCATGCACTTTTCTGTCCAGGAAGCACATTTAACTACACTGTATAACTGCTCTGCAGAAAGTGGACATGGCTGCTTCCTTCTTGGAAACAAAGAGGTTGCATTTTGCATGCAAACATTCAATTCTGGTATCACATGATATTATCAACATATTTGTGAAAGAGCTCAGCTGGTCTGGGTTGTCACTGCATTCATGTCGGCAAGAGGGGAGATTAGCAAGTGGGACAACAGGATCTCAGCAAAAAGCTGTTTGTAATGTGTCACACACCATCAAAAAATACTTTGCTGATAAAACAAAGGCCACAATCAGATTTCAGGAACTATGTGAGAAACTATGTAAAAGTCAGGTTGTAGTTTACATTCGTTTCTAACCTAACTCATAGTATGTGCACTGGAGACATTAAATGAATTTGTGTGGTGGACACCAAAGATCTGACTTCAGTATCATACCATGAACGATTATGGACGGAATCTGTTTCTGTCTCTTAGTTACTGAGGCAAAAATGGAACAAAAAGTGCATTTACAGAACTTTATATTGCAATGAAGCTCACCTTGGATCTCTGGGATATCATTTTATCATTGTATACTTGTGCTTAACCCTGGTAAAATTTTAATAAGAACAGAATCTGATTATTTGCAGTTAATAGAACAAAGAAATCTGATTAAAACCTTGAAATTGGCTCAGCACAGGTGGGATGGTGGTGCAGTGATTAGCACTATCGCCTCACAGCAAGAAGGTCCTGAGTTGAATCCACTGGCTGGTGTGGGTTTTGACTGGGGTATAATATGAAAGCAAGATGAATTGGTGACTATAAAATTTGCTGTAGGTGAGACAGGTTGTCTGTCTCTCTCTATCAGCCCTGCAATAAACTGGCAGCCTGTCCAGGTTGTACCTGGCCTCTCACCCCATGACAGCTGGTATAGGGCCCCCTTGGCTCACCATGCCTCGAATAAATCAGGACAGGTGCAATGAAAGATTGGAAAAATTCTTTAATGTTAAGGTTAAACCCATTAGGGGATTAGATTTTAAAGAGCGTCCCACAGAGGCTGAGTCTTTCAGAATTAAAGCTGCAGTTAGTTTGACGATTCAAAATAACTTTTTTAAGATATGTAATATTTCAAACAAACTAGGGATTTCATCATCCCTGGTTCACAGTCGGAGATTCTGAAGATTCTCTGTACGCAATTGAAAAGGTACCGTTCAGGCCCTCAGGCAGCTTGGCATTAGAAACAGACATGATTGTATAGTGGAAATCATTGCATGGGATCAGGAACACTTCTGTGAATGCAGTTCATCACTGCATCCACATATGAACTTGAAACTCTAACATGCAAAGAACAAACTTCTTCTTCTCTGGGAACTCTTAGGACAGACTGGGGCATAGTGGAAACCTGTCCTACGGTCCCTGTGGATGGTGCATTCTCTGAGCTAAAGAGGAGATGGAACCATCCAGCTTGTTATCAGCGCATAGTTCAAATCTAGCAAGGTAACTCACATCTGTTAAGCCCCGAATGCTTAACAATATGTACAGATTTTGAAGCAAAACCCAGACAACATGGCCTGCCTGCAGGTCAGACATGTTACTCACTGAAAAACATTTGGAGCATTTTGCAGCAAATGGAAACAAAGGAGGTCCAGACTGTTGCACAGCTGAAATCATCCAGCAAGAATAGTACACGTTTGGCTTTAAATAATGTTTTTGGCATCAAGTTTAAAATCTGTATTGATTTTTCAGTAAAGCATCACATTTCTATGATTTGTCTTTATTTATATTTTACACAATGCCCCAACTTTTTTCCCTAAAAATATGTTTTTAAGCAGTTCTGTTACTTGGCTAGTTTTAATTTTTACCTCCATTTTGCATGTTAATATCAAGAGAATAAGTGACATAAGACCTACATGACCTTCAGCAACTGAAATGAGGATCTTCTCAAAACCACAGACCATTGTTTGGAACCCTCAGCAGCCTTCAGCTGAATTCTAGATACTTCAGTCAGGCTGAAGGTTTAGTCTCCCCAAAGGTAACACTAACAGATATAGATGATACATGATAACAATATTGGATATTTGGAGCTGTATTGTATCATGTGTGCATTGTGTTCCACACAAAATTTACTCCATTCTGCCATCTGATCTCTTATATCAAAGACAAGCTGCCCTGGAGCAGGTTAAAAGCTAACTGCATTCTTAACCCTGAAAAAAAGAGGATAACCCCATAGTTTTCTCATTCAGTCCTGCTTTGTAGTCCAGGCCCCTGGTGTGCAGCTTGTGGCTCAGTCGCCTGGTAGGCTAAATTTGGAGGCACAGCCAGGCTTTAGGTGAAATACCAGAAACAGAATGACACATATAGACTGAAACTGGAGACAGCTACTCAAAGCCGCCACCAACCCACCTCACCCCCATCTTCTCAAACAGAAGACGCATAACACAGTGTAAACCAGCTGATAAGAGTCTAAAAGAAACAATTTCCCCTGAATCTCTAACAACAAATCCAACTAACAATTTAACCACAACAATAAAAGTTGACCTGCAAAGCTCCACATCAACAGGTGCAATACGATATGTGTGCTTGAACTGGCCGCCACTGGGTAGTAACAGCATTTGCCTCCGTTGTAGCTCAAAACACGCACACATGGGAAAAACTGCAGCAGTGTGGGCTTTTTCATTTCTCATTTTAACACGCTCTGGTTTCTCTAATCTTTCATTTCCAAAAGAATCTGGTCTGTGGTGGATCAAAGAAAAGTCAGTGAAATGCTATGATTTGCTGCTACTTTGGGTCATGTTTTTGTTTATGGGTAAAGTTTAAAAAAAAAATGCAGTAGAGCTTTATGGTGACTTCCCATTTCCTCTTTTTAAATCCATAACTGCCAAATCGAGCTATTGTGGTCGCACCTACTTGCATTGTGAGCAAAAGCCATCGGCCTAATGTGTGGGGAGCGCCTACAGTGCTGAAAACTCCTCTGTCAATGAATGAGTCACTGAACCTGCGCTGACCTTTTGTTTTGCACACACAAAACACATTCTTTGAGGAGAATATGATGCGTCAGAGCAAAATAGAACAGCTACAGTATGAATCCCTATTATTTTAACTTCTGACATTGTCCTCTGATGCATTCATCCCTGAACATCTCTGCACCACAACAACAGGTCTTAGTCATCCAGTCCAAATTTCAACATGTGTTTCTGTGCAGATGTGGAGTATTTGTTTCATGGTTGCACGTAGTCTATAACTTTTTGAAAGGACCTCAAGAATTAAATAATGTGCAAAACAGTTTTCTGCAGTCATACCTTTTAAATGGGTTCTACTGTAAGTGATAGCGGGTGTAGGTTTAAGTTTCCAGAATTATTACAGATAAAAAATGCATGTCAGTAGCTGAAATCCCACATAGCTGAATATGTGGGAACTGTTAGAAGTGAATAAGAAAGAAAGAAAGAAAGAAAGAACATCAAGGGATCATCTTCACATAAATAGAGGATCTTTGCGGTGGAGGGGAGGGGGGGGGGGGCGCACCGTCACCTAGCAACCAGCTGTAACAAACTCCCGCCTGCTCAGCAGTGGCACTGACTGGCTGTAAGGAAAGAAACCAGTTAAGTTTTAGCTTAACGGGAAAATGGTGAAACAGACCATTCAGATATTCGCTCGCATTAAGCCCACCAAGAAAACTGCGACGGTGAGTGGCTCATATTAATATTTGGTCAAGTACAACTGGGCGGTTATAAAAAGTAAGTGTTTGGTGTTCTGCTTCTAACAGGGCCTCACATGATTCTCACAGTTAACCAAGAAACAACAAGTCTGATCTGACACACTTGTCGGCTGTTTTCCACTGAATAAGCCGTATATATTTCTTTGTGTTGTGACTTTAATATCAGTGGCTTCTTCCACTGAGTCCAATAAATAATCAGCTGAATCTTGAAAGAGACAAAAGAGCCTGACAGGCTGGCAAGTGGAACAGCTGAGTTTTGACAAAAGTATTGGGCCACCAACACATTGTGCCTACCGGAGCATTAATGATGGTTCGTTTCCACTCTTCTGTGAAGGCTTTCTACAAGATTTTGGAGTGTGTCTGTGGGGCTTTTTGCCCATTATTCCCCAGAACATTTGTGAGGTCAGACATGTTGGGGCAGGCCCGATTAACTCAACTCTAGTTCATCCCAAAAGTACTGGATGGGGTTGAGGTCAGAGCTCTGTGCGGGCTAGTCAAGTTCTTCCACATCAAATTCATCCAACCATGCTGTTGTGTACATTTCTTTGTGTACTGAGGCACAGTCATGCTGGAACAGGAAAGGGTCTTCCTCACACTGCTGCCTCAAAGTTGGAAGAATAGAATTTTCCAAAATGTCTTGGTAAACTGAAGCATTGAGTTTTCCATTCAGTGGAGGTGCTGACCCAGACCAACCCCAGAAAAACACCCCCTTAGCATTATCCCTCCTCCACCAAACTTTACAGTTGGGACAGTACAAACAGGCAAGTAATGTTCTCCTGGCACTGGCCAAACCCAGACTTATCCATCAGACTGCCAGATAGAGAGCCATGATTGGTCCCTCCACAGAACATGTTTCAACTTTTTCAGAACCCAGTGGTGGCATGGTTTACTTCACTCCATCCAACTCTTGGTATTCTGCTTGGCTGTAATGGTAACATCCTACTACAATATCACACTTCATTGAACTCTCTAAAGTGATCTTTCAAATGTGTTTGTAAAGGCAGACTGGGTAGGTAGATGGGTAGATGGTTGATTTTATACACCTGTGGCAATGGAACTGAATGAAAGACCGGAAATTAATGATTAAGAGATGCGCCATAATACTTCTGTTCAGAAAGTGTAGAAGGGACACTAAAAGGAAAGACAGAAAAGACTCAGACTAAGGTGGATAAATACTAAAAAACTAAAAAAAAAAACCGAACTTGTTGATCAAGTTGTCTAAGTCATCAGGATGGTGAAAGGTACCCTAATCCTTAATCTAGGGGTGTCAAACTCACTTTAGTTCATGGGCCAAATTCAGCCCAGTTTGATCCCAAATGGGCCAGACCAGTGAAACCATTGCATTAAAGCATATTTCTTAAAGTGCAGCTTTTAAGTACATTTTGTA